>BCLG01001386.1:26061-49701 GCA_001602295.1 Zoysia matrella | reverse complement strand
TGTCATAACAACAACTGCTGAAGCTGTATGACCAAGAAAACTTTAGCATGCCAATGTTTGTCAATGAAACAAACTTGCCCGAAGATTAATACCAGTACATAAATAAATAAAGTGCAACGCTAGTGTTGTCGTGATGGTAATTTTTAAGAGTACTGGTACAATAGGGATATCATGGTAGGTGTTTATTTTATTTTATTTTATTTGAGCTTGCCATTTCGTTATAAGCAAGAAGGAAGATTGTGATGGTGCGTATATACTCCCTCGCTATTCAATTAGGCCCTGTTTGAATATAAAGTATTTTTATAGTTTTATGAGAATACTACAGTTTTTGAAAATAATATGCTTTCAATTAGGCTTGTTTGGATACAAAGTATTTTTATAGTTTTATGAGAATACTACAGTTTTTGAAAATAATATACTTTTTGTAACAAAGGAGGTGTTTGGATGCAACTAACTTTAAAGTTTTGAAAACTATAGTATTATTAAAACTGAGGTATTTTTGGAGTTTTGAAAACTTCGGTCCAGGGCTCTTTTTTCTAAACTCAGGTTGACATGCTGCCGCTACGCGCGCTCAAAAGTTTTGTCTCTGCACCGTTTTCACTTACGATGAGATATGCCTCCGTTTAACAACAATATTCTCACCAAGCTGTCTGTCTCAACTCTTTTGTCCTGCTTCATGCTATTATTATGGTCACAAACTGTGTCATCTTTGGCGCAAGCTGATGTTAACCTAATTAAATTTTATTTGATTAATTTGGTTTCATCTGGTATTTAATTTTGAACTGAAGCACATATAAATTTTATTCCTGCACTGCTACATGGTGATAAAAAAGGTCCGCTGTTCTTTCCCAATTTTTAGTACATGTATATAAATTGAGAATAGTACTACCTCCGTTTTGTTAAAACAATGATCCGTGTGGGTTTTGGGAATAGTAGTAGTACAAATTACTTGAACTTGTGGTTAGATTATTGAAGTGATCATTTAGTACTATAACAGGAACTGGACTAATATGATAAGGACCAAAATTTTTTTTGTCATGTAAGCAGTCCTTGTATGAAAACAAAATAAAAAATACCACGGTAGCCAAACATGTTATGGTTTATCTCAAAACTGCAAAATACTTTAGTTTTGAAATACGCCAGCTTCAATTTAGAAAATCACGGTTTCTTAATACTATGGTTTTTAAAAACCATAGCATCCAAACAGGGCCTTAATATCTCTCAGTAATCTTTTTAATTTAATAATGAACTAAAAAAAATCATCCTCAACGAGACAGACTTACGCACCAATTATACCATAGAAGCCAATTTTGTTGCCAGTACTTGTCACTTGACATTGAATTTGTCAACAAAAACTAAACTAGGCGTCGTCGTGGCGGCCGGACAAAGATGTTCGATCTTGACGGGCTGGGCTGAGGCAAGTTGACCTTGAATTTGTCAAGGTTTGGCTTCTCTTCTCTGGAATGTCCGCTGGCCAAATTCCAACATGTCACCTTCCATTCCTTGCCGGCATCATCACTTAGCTTCTTCCATAGTTAATGGTTCCTTTGAGGCTGGTGATTGGTGATGATCGATCAATCGATTAGGTACGTTCTCACTTGGAGCTGTATATATGATTCAGCATCTTCCTGTATGTTGTGCTAGCTGATTCGATCTCGTCTTGGCTGCCTTGCTTCTGCTTCTCTTCTAGGTGCCCCTTGTTGATTGAATCTGGAGTACAAGCATGGCCATCCTAGGTGATGGTAGTGGTGATCAGAAACATAAACTCGCCGCCAGCGGTAATCTTTCACTCGCGGAAGGACGACCTGCTTCCAATAATGATTCCTTTGAGGCAGTTTTTTGGCCGTCAAGCTCCCCTTCTTCCACGCGGCAAACGCTTGAAAATAATGGAGATCGTCATCAGCAGCACAGAAGCAATTCGTCACCTGGAAGAGGATCTTCGAGGCGTTTCACCGTGCCCTTTGCGAAGAAGATGGACTGGATCTCTCTTTGGGACAGGTCCAAGGAGTGGATCAGGAATCCCCTGAACATGGCTCTTTTCATCTGGATCGTCGCGGTCGGAGTTTCAGGGGCCATCCTCTTCATGGTCATGACCGGGATGCTCAACCGTGTGTTGCCAAAGAAATCGCAACGAGACACATGGTTTGAAGTCAACAATCAGATATTGAATGCTCTGTTTACTCTCATGTGCCTGTATCAGCACCCAAGAAGATTCTACCATCTGGCACTCCTATGCCGCTGGAGAGCCGGCGACATGCTTCAACTCCGGCAGGAATACTGCAAAGATGGGACCTGCAAGCCAGACGAGAGGAAGCACATGATGGTTGTGATCCTGCTGCTTCATCTCAACTGCCTTGCTCAGTACGTGCTGTGTGGCCTCAACCTTGGATACCGGAGGGACAGGCGTCCTGCCATCGGAGTCGGCCTCACCGTTTCCCTGGCCATCTGCGCACCAGCTGTTGCCGGTCTCTACAATAATCTCAGTCCTCTTGGCAAAGACTACGAGGCTCAACCACAGGCAGACGAAGAGTCGCAGAGCAACCCACAGCTCCAACGCAAGACTCTTGAGAAGAGGTACTCCTTCGCGCCAAGAGAAGGTCAACAAGGACAACCCCAATGGGTTGGCGGGCTGTTTGATCTCTGGGATGACATCTCGTTATCATATCTCTCGGTGTTCTGCAGCTGCTGCGTGCTCGGCTGGAACATGAGCAGGCTCGGCTTCGGCAACATGTACGTGCACATAGTGACCTTCATCCTCTTCTGCCTGGCACCCTTCTTCATCTTCAACCTGGCAGCCATCAATATCGACAACGAGGCTGTTCGGTACGCGCTGGGGTTCGGAGGCATTCTCCTCTGCGTCCTTGGCTTGCTCTACGGCGGTTTCTGGAGGATCCAGATGCGAAGGAGGTTCAGCCTCCCTGCCAACGATGCTTGCTGCGGCAAGCCTGACCTCACCGACTATCTCCAGTGGCTCTGCTGCTACTCATGCTCTCTTGCTCAGGAAGTCCGAACAGCCGATGCATATGAGGTGGTGCAAGATAGGCTGTATCACCGCTCGACTGACGATTATGCCAGTTCTAGTTCGTCCTCTCATTATCCTACTCTTCAGGATGAGTTGTCGATGATGCAAAAGCCCCTCAGGCTTGCAGATCTTTTTGCTAGTCTGCCTGCAGGTGCAACTGCTGCAAGATCAATGGATGACAGGGCCACGGTGCCACCGTCAGTGTCAGTTATACAAAAACACTAGTACTCCTAGTAAATTTGATTCATTCTCACAAGAGATTGCGGCCACTTTATAATTTATAATTAGTGCTTTTAAACTGTAATGTAGGATGCCAGCACAATTTCCTGTTCGATCAACATGCAAATGTGATAGGCCCTGCTTTTCTACTGTATACAAGTAGCTGATTTGATGTACATACTATTACTATTAGTCACTCATACAACAAGATAATCATGCTAGAAAGCTTGATAGAGCTTTAGACATGGGATGGGTTTTTATTTTCTCCTTCGATGTGGAATCACATCAATCACCTTTACACCTCTAGCACACGTCTCAGTTTTTGTGATTTAAGCTTCGGTTCCCTTATGCTGTCTTGAGCTAACATAGAGAAACCCAACTCACTTTGTACAAATCTTCTTGCTTTAGACCACTCCATAGAGAGAGTCAGAAAGCAACGCGAAGACGAGCCAAGACAATAGACAAAGCGAATAGGAAAGGCTCCTCTATCTGATACAGGTGAACAGACCACATAAGGTCAAAATATCTCTGCCTGGGTTGAGCCACACGAGGTCACCAGAAGGAACAATCTACCAACTATGACAAGAAACACTTGATGTATACCCTAAATAAACTCCTAAAGCCTAGTTACTTGAGGCATGTGGCATTCCCAAATCTCGTCCTGAACAAATACAAGACCATTTTTTGTCTCTCCTATGATGAAGTTCCAGATCAAGTTTTCATCATCAGTTTTACAGGACTATCTTGCTTGAGCAACTTCAGAACCCAGCTTAGTAATAAGGATCAAGTAATATGAAAGCACATGCATCGTTCACCAATATTTAATTTTAAAGTTCAAACATTGCAACTTGTAATGAACAAACTTGGTCGGATATATGAGAATAATTTGATACATCGGCTTGGAGTGTCTGTGCCTTACAAAATTGAGGGATTGCCAATTTGCCATAGGAAAAAGTGAGTGGTGAGACAATGACATACATGGTCGTGAAGCAGATTGTGATCATTGACGACACTGACGCCGAGGTCTCGCCGTATCGGTCGCTCGGCCCAAACACCTCGTCGCTGGCCATGCCTTTGAACAAGACGCGGAAGAGCGGGCGGGCCGAGGATGAGGAGTCCAGGTCCAGTGGGCGCTGGAAGAAGTCACTGTCGCGGTCCCAGTGGCCCTCCGGGACGGCGGAGGGCTCGCGCGCGAAACGAGCGTCGTGCGCGGCGACCCAAACGGAGGCAGCGGAGACTTAGGGGGCGTGGGCGGCGCGGCAGGCATGGGCATCTCTACGGTCCAGCTATGGATGGACTCGGCGGGTTGGATTTGGAAGGCTCGGTCCAGGTCCGAGGCGGAGATGGCGGCTGAGTGGAGCTCGAGCAGGGCGGCGAGGTTGTCGTCGCCGAGGGCGATTGAACCGTAGCCGCAGCGAAATTTATTTTCCTTTTTTTTCACAGTGAAAATATTATCTGGATGGACTGGGCCCTGGGGCACTGGGCCCGTGGGCCGGGTTCGGGCATGCAAGATGACATGTGGGGCACGAGATGGAAATGGATTAAGCCAAAACCGCAGGTCCCGCTCGGTTGCCTTGCTTGCCGCTTCTTCGGACGAACCAGATTCAAAGAAAAAAAAAATCCATTGAAGATTTAAAACAAGCCTAGGTTCCTCCTCGCCTCGTGGCGGAGTCCAACTCTCCAAGATCCGGGCATGGCGTCGCCGAGCCACATCGCCACTGGATCCGGTGAGTCCCACCCCTCTCTCTCTTCTCTCTGGACTCTAATATTGCTAAGGTCTACTTGTTCTTTGCGTGTTGGCTCCTCGATTTCGACCCGCTGCCTCTGGTTTACTGGGATTGGCAACATTCCTGGGGCTTGCAGTGGCCACCATTTGATCCCCCACCCAATCCAGTCCTAATGGTGGGCACTGCACTGGAAGCACCAGGCACATCAGACCTCGGTTGTGGATGTGTCCGTTTTTTTTTTTTATCACTGTTAGGGCAAACTAATTCAAACTCCCCTTAGTTTTAGTTGCCACTTTAACTGGTGCTCCCATCCAGCTGCTAGCGTGAAAGGCTTGTCCAAATTTCGTTTGTTTGGTTACACGGATGGATATCCACTTTACACCGTCCAGAGATGAATCTAGAGGGAATTGAATTTTAGTTTTGAACTGATTCTGATCAAAGAGGTGTCCTTCTCAGCGAAGGGAAAGAAGAAAGCTGCAGGCATCAGCTTGAGGAAAAGTATCGCATGGAACCCTGCTTTCTTCACTGAAGAAGGTAATACAATAATTGTTTGCCACCTCAACTCTCCTACACATCACACGCACTCACAAACCTATAACTATACACAGTTCTAAAGACCTCCTTCGAGGGATCACCAAGTCCATCAGAATCTGATGTGCCACACGATTTGAAGAGGTAGTTGGCTGAATAACATTGCTCAAATTTGTAGGTGTTTTAGATAATTCGGAACTTTCCAAGCTTACTAGCTCCCAACTGATGGCAAATGGGAGCCCTAGCTCAGGCGTCAATGGTATAGTGTCGCCATTGTGTAGGTCCAAGAAATTTGATAACACATATGTACTCAAGCAAGCTGCAGAGAAGTCACCTGGAAAATTAACTTCAAATTATAGTCACGCAGAAGGAAGGAGATTGTTTTCTTCAGCAAAAACTCCTCAGAGAGAAGAACAGAAAGGACCTGCGGTCAGTTCATCAATCAGCAAAATCTTTTTGCTTGCTAACCTTGCTGTTTCCTGACCAATAAATTGCAGGTAACTAAAAATACAAGTTCTGCAAGAAGCTTCCAGAAGTGCATACCTCGTGTACCATCAGGCTCTAGATATCCTTATGAAGCTATGGGCAAGATTTAGGTGGCTTTATTTATATTTTTTTGGATGGGTTGGTTAATAACATTCAGGCTGACCTTTTGGTCCATACACTTCTTACAAATACAAACTTTAGTCTTCATGTCTTCAAATGTCATTTCTTAACTTAGTTATACACAGAACAAAATACCAAACTCAACTTCTACAGCTCACATGTCAAGAATACCAAAGAGACCTCTTTCTTCTCTTCCAATGGCCCTGAGAAGTACCACACCTGTGACAACTGTTTCCAAATCAAACAAGAAGTTAGCTCCAGGTAATCTTTTGTGTACAACCTTTTTCTATAAAGAGTTTCTTGTGAAATTGGACATTACTTTTTGCTTGATCTTGCCAGGTCCAGTGACGGCCTGTTTCTGTAACTTAGCTTCTGACACATCATCCATTGTTACTAAGCTGTCTGATTTAAAAACTGCTATTTCAGTTAAAATTGAGCATCTTCATAGAGTATCTGAACTTCTGCCCAAAACAAAGATTGGTTCTGGACACATGGAGATGGACGTGGTGAGTGCTAGTGTTTCTTATTTGTATACATTTTTTTTTTGCATATACCATGTCTTGCATCACCAAGTCATAGAGCAACCTGCATCCTTTGTTCAGCAGTTTAACAACTTTCCTTAACTTGTTTACTTATTGCAGGTGCCTGGTGTTGCTGCCATACATGAAGAAACCAGTGATTCTGTAAAATTCACAAATCCACAAATTAGCCCCTCCAGTTTTGGTGGCACTAAATCAACTATTGGTAAACCATCAGCTCTTCGAATGCCTTCACCTTCAGTTGGTTTTTTCACTCAGGTAGCTTGTTACTTTCTTCCATACCAATAATGTGTGATGATTTTACTTCCACTTTTTTTTTTTGTGCTGAATTCTTTTACAGTTATTGTTAGTTACAAATAAATGTATTGTTGTCATTTGCAATCTGTTAAAGAAACTGTTTAGCCACACCTCATTGTTTGACTACCCATTTCAGAAAAACGCTCAGACGTCACATGGTAATGCTGCTGAAAGGAATGCAGGGAGGATCTCTGCTGGAAGTACTTTATCACTTGTGAAACCTCCCAGATATAAGCTGCCTGAGGATCTAAAAGCTGGTCTCCATCTATCAAAGGTGTTGTCAACCAATTGCACCACTGCCAGCAATCTTGTTCCTGAACCTGTTTTGACAGACAGCAATACCAACACCCTGGTGACCACAGAAAAGCGATCCTTGTCAAAAATTATTTCTACATACTCCTCAAAATCAAGAGATGTGAATGATCAAGAACGGCAACAAGTCTATTGCTCATTGGCTGGGAGTGGAGCTACTACACAGCCCTTGAGTTCAGAAAAGAATAATGTTGCCAGAAATAGTGTGCCAATTGTCTACAAAGACACATCAGATGTAGAAATAAGGGGTACAATAAAAGAGATTGAACCTGTTGAGAATTCACTCTCTCTTAAAGCTACTTCTTTCTCAACCATTGAAGCTACATGTTCCTCAACTAAACCTACCGAGGGGAGTAAAGTGTCACCATCTTGCATTTCTTCTCAAAGAAATAATCTCAGTTGTCAAAGCAAGACAGAGAGTTGTTCCGTTGCAGTAATTGAATTGGGAAATTCTCATGTAGGAGAGAGAAAACTTCTAGTTTCTTTGTCTGAAGGCGAAACTTGCACTTTAGATATTGATTCCTTTCGAAATTCCGATTCCTGTGATCACCACAGTAGTGAACGCGCAACTTCAATGGAACCAATGAGATATACATTATGTGCAGATCAGTTCCCACCTTCTGGTAGTTCAAGCGATGGGAATCCAAATCTAGCTGACAGAAAATATATTCTGAATGATTCTCTGTATGATGAAGGTGAATCTGCTATGTCAGAAGAACCACATACTGATGGTGGGGCAGAATTTGAAAGAAATAAGACATTGGTAGTAAAAGATCCTCTGTTACAAGTGGGGTGTGAGCATGGCCATAGTTTGCCAGTGAAGGCAGAAGCACCGATGGCTTGTGTGGAAAAGCAAAAATCAGTCAGAGTAACTATGGAAGACAAAATGGTGTTTCGGAGTAACAGGCTGCTGGCTCAAGAGGGTTCATCACCTATAGAGTATGTGCATTGAATATTTGGTTGCATACAGTTTATTGCTTCACAGTCACAGGGGCATTCCCATTGAACACTGATAGTGTTTAATCTTTTACAGAAAAACTAAGGCAGTAGATAGATCACGGACAAATACCATCCTTAGAGACCATCTGAAAAGCTTAGTACCTTTTACAGAGGAATGGTTTGCTGTCATGGAGACTTGCGGACAGGTCAGTTCCCTTGAAATCAATGATTTTGCAGAAATCAAATTTAGATTAGCACATAGTAGTTGGTATGCGTTTTTGACATCTGTATAAACTATGAACAAGAGAATACCTAATAGTGCATAATCGTGTATAATTGCTCTATACTTTTTTCCTCTTTATTGGCTGCTACGATGTGAAATGTCCATATAATTTTTCAGTACAGGCATCTCGAATCCGGTTTCCAGTTTGTAATTTTGATATTTGGGTGAACGTTTCTGATTCTCAGATTCAAGTCCAGCCATCTGTAATGTAATATTTCCTGGAGTGAACGAATAATCTGTTTTTGTCTAAACGGCTGAGTAGGGAACATAACGAGTAACCTATTGTGAATGAACTGTATTTTTGCAGGATGCTTTGGAACAGAAGAGTGGTGCTGTGCAACATTCTCCTCCTGAGAGAGCTGCTCCAGAGCCCAGCCCCTGGTCACCGGTATGTTCTGTAACACTTCCTTGTGGCTAGGTCATTATATAATGCAATCGCATTTCATCGGTTGCTGCAGGTTAAACGGAAAGCGCAAGATGTTGGGCCATTCGACTGTACAAAGTACTCAAAAAGCGTCCGAAAATCTGGTACCCCTTAACAGCAGTTGGTCGTCTTCACAATCAGTTGCAGCATAACTCATCAGAGCCAACCACGATCCCAATTTTTGTTCTACCAAACTACGCTGTAGCCTGTACTAGTCCAGCAGCCTAATTTGAGCTGCATTTGTTAGTTAATAAATATACCGTTGTCATCACGCCCCAGGAAGCATTCCACTTGTGTAAACACACTAGTGACGAATGATTGTAATTCTGTTTCAATATAATGAATCAGTCGCAAAAAAGAAGAAAATATCAGAATAACACCATTTGTCTTCTTCCACCCGACTAAGAAACCAACATGAAAGAAGATGAAACCATCTGACCCTTATACAATGGCAGCCGTTCATCAAGAAAAAAAAAATTATACTATCATGCATAAATTCCATACAAAAAGGAACAAAATCCATGCCCATGTATGAAACAAGATCGAACAGAAAGATCTATAACCGATATCTATTAGGGCCCCCATACCTCCCACTATCGTTTTTATTTTTTTGCAAATTACGCCATGAGCTCTGGCTTAAGAGCAGGGCAATTCGTCCAAAGCCTAGCAAGCCCTCAGTCCGGTCCTGCTTTATCACATGCAGTACAGTTGAGATATCCAGTTGCCTTCCATATCCACCCTACCAAAGGTGAGCCATATTTAAGAGAATATGTGAAAGCACAAAGCAATGAATTGCTTGGATAAGCCTCCACAGCAATGTCTCACTGCTCCTCACAAGGAAGTGTGGACTAAAAAAAAGCCTCATCCAAAGTAAACTGATTGTAAAGATAGCAAACTGATTGTAAAGATAGTGCTTACCTTTCGTGAACAACAAATGATGGAAAGAAATGAATCCACCCTTTAGTGAGCTAATGTCACCATTCAAAACTCATGATAGATTATTTATGTTGCATCCCTCTGTTCTTGCTCTCTTTAATATTTCCATCTACAAGGTTAGGAAGTTAGCCATGAGTGTGCACTAAAGAAGAGCAACTGAATTATTGACTATACATAATATGAAAAGATGGTAATTCTAAGGTAACTAACCTGTATCTGTGTGGTAATGCTTCCAGCACCCTAGTTTCAATTTTGACATTGTCACAGACAGTAATATCATTATAAAGATGTGAACTGAAAAAACATGCACAACATACATTAAATTGTTTCACTGCCCAAGATATGTCACTCCAAGTTTGTGAATGTATGCCGTCCCACACTAAAGGTACTTGAACCGAGTCCACATGCTGGATAAGCCTTAAGCTACCTGTTATGGAGCATACGATGCATCAAAATAGCAAGTTCATGATGAACCAGCAAGAGCTTCTTGTTCAACAGAGGATATTCTTACTTGTAATAAAGGCCTCTTGCCAAAATTCACGCTTGGACCAAGATGGAGACACCTCACGTACCGGCATCCCAATGTCATGGCATACCCTGTTTCAACAAATAATTTCCCAGTTACAAAACTTCAGAATTTAGTAATATTTCTCACTCATAGTAGCTCAGTAAAGATCCCAGTATCTATTGCTTTCACCTATGAAATCCCATAACTATGCACAATTAAGATGACTAGCGTATGCCCACTGAACCTAGGGAACAAAGTGCAGTGTGCAAAATTGCGAGCTGAATGAAACTAATCTCAAACTAGGCATGAAGTTCCAGCTAAATATGCTTTACTGTCTGCTCATTCATTTAATGAGTTAAAACCAAAGCACATATAACAGAAAGCAGGCAAAGAATATTTACTCTATCACAATCTGACGTATGATTCCAGGAAGAACTCCATCACTTATTGGAGCTGTTTGAACTTCAAAGTTTTGAGCCAATTTCTGAACAGAAAAAGGTTCGTCTCTTTGATGTTCTTCCTACAGACACAAAATTCGTTATACAATTATAAAATCCGTGAGGAAAAGATCTTTGGAAAGTAGTTGGAACATCCCAAAACCATTGAAAGGAAGACAGCAAGGTTCATCGATCAATGTGGACAAAATCCGCAAACTCAAATCAATGATTTATATGATGACAAAACAGTGCTATTATTTGCAGATAGTGAAGCACAATTGGACCTACCAAAGAAACATTGTGAAGAGAATACCTTTCACTTGTGCTACACTGGCATGGCTTTCCTCATTTCTATGTTCTGATGAACATTAACATGTGGCTATTGGTTAAATTATTTGAGTACCTACTTCTAGAAGCCTAGAACTCCATCTCCATTGATGTTCACTGTTTTTGGTCCTTATAAACCTATAACTTGTAAAGCCCACAAGCTTTTCATGAGCACATGCAATGTATTCATATCTTTGTCACAGGAGATCTGGCACTGGAATTAATCATTAACCTTTACGCAGACAACAAAGAAGTTTGTGACACTGCCTTCCAGAATACGATCCCCATCATTGGTCAACAATAGCTCTGTGATCCCCGGAGGCCTCATCTTCTCCATATCTTTCCTCATCCTGAATCAGAACATGGTGAACATGAAAGGAGACAGGCAGTCTACGTTAACAGTTAGAAAAATTCCAGCTTTGCACGGGAAAGAGGAGAGCAGAGAGAGGTCGTCCACACACACCTTGCCCAGGGCGCGTACTTGGCGGCGGCCGCGTCCCTCCCACTCCCGGCGACAGCAAGTCTGGCCCCGATCTCTCCGAACACTGGCGGAGCATACGCTCCCGCGTGCACGAAGACGTCCAGGCCATCCCCGGAACCGCCTCCTCTGACAAGAGCCGTGACGGCCAAATCATACCTGTCAGTCACCGGCATCCTGCTCCGCATGTCGCTGATGGCGATCCGCACGGATGGATTGACGAGAGAATGAATAGAAAAGTCGAGGTGGCGGGGCTGCGGCAGGCCGAGAAGGTGAGGGTGGGAGTTGGCGAGGAGGCGCAAGGAGTCGGCGAGACGAAACAGGTGGCGGGGCCACCAGAGGAGGCCGCGGGCTGTGGTGTAGGCGCCCGGAGTGGACTCGAGGAAGGAGGCAGCAGAAGACGGAGCCTGCGGGGACACGGCGCCATTGCTGACCAGCACAGCAGGGGGCGGCGACGACATGGCCGGAGGCGACGAGCTTGCTCCACAGTCCCCGAAGGCGAGGTGGCTTGGGCTCTTTTTTTTTTTTTTTGATTAAGGCTTGGGCTCATTGATAGGCCGTGCTGTCGATCTGAGAAACATGGGCCTCCAAATCAACCGGAATTCATTCATAAGGGGGTGAGTGATTTTTTTTTCTTCTCTATAACCAGCCATTCAATTTTTATTTTTCAACGATGTTTTCTTTGTCAGCAGCAAGTTGAATAAACGACTAAAGCGTTCCTCTAAAACAAATGAAATATCCAAGTTTTTTCCCCCAAAAATACATATAAATATATATAAACCTTGTTGCTGTTCAACATACGAATTTTGCAACTTCATCATTGGGAAAAGATAAGGGGTGAATTGAAGCAAGTGTACCTCTTAGTTCGATATTTAGAGAAAGTGTAAGGTTAACTTGCAAGAAGAGTCAACGACCAACAAAAAAAAAAAAGTACTGCATGGATTAGCCAAACTCTCTCTAGCTACGCACTCTCTTCAGATGACTAACCAATTCATGCGTTAGGTGCTTTGGACTATATACAATTTGGGTATCTTAGCTTGGAAGGCAGCACAACAACCTCTACTTGCAATCATTGATTTTGATTGTTAACACTGCTGCCCTGTTGTGCTGTGATGTACTTACAGTAAATTATAGAATAATCTAAACACAAAAAAATTCTTTGAGAAGAATGCATCTTAATTAGATCTGAAGGCTACGTTATTTTTTTTTAAGGAAAAACGCTACATTATTTTCATGTCATCTTCATTTCTTCATCAATCAATTATAATGTTTTTTTTTAGCTGGAGTACAAGATATGGATGATGGATGAACTCGTGCCTTTTGCCCTTTTTTGACGGGGACGCCCTCGAGCTTTTTGACACAGACAGACAGACACGCATGCTGCAAAGCATGGGCTACTCATCAAGCGCATATCTTTTTTCTTTTACCTGCTACTAGCTTTTTACACAGCTGCTTTTCCCTTGCTTGGCCTGGTAGGAAATTATACGTATAATAATGTTGCGTTTGCCGATTTTTTTTTTTGCTGATTTTTCATCAAAGTTGGTACTAGTAGATTCTAATCACTTGGATGACGATGGATTCAGATCCATCCAACTAAATCACAAATCATTTCAGATTCTTTTCTTCCTGTGTCCAGACTGTCCTCCCCTCTCCTCCGTCCTTTTTATTTCGTTTTTCTTTGTCGGATTCCATGGATTTACGGAGGATGTCCCTATCCGCTCGGCTCTCACTCTCTTGCTAGCGGTGGTTAAAGGCGACTGACGGACTGACGAGACACTCGCTGCCGCTGTTGCTGCTGGTAGATTTTTCTTCTCCATCTTCTTCACTTGTTGAGGTCCAAGATTCAGTGAGGAAAGGAAAGCACTAGCACCACCGCCATCCACTAGCACGACAGAGGAAGGAAGAGCAACAGCTCCCATGGCTTCCGCCGCCGCCACTCTCCTCCTGCACTTCCTGTTCATTTCACTGTCCGCGGCCCAGCCTGGTGAGTCGCCCTATCCACTCTCATCTCTTCCAAAAGATCACACCTTGTTCTTCAGGGTTCCACCATTCTCCCTCGGCTTGATGCTATTGTTTCATTCGCGAAATTGCAGCTAGCGCGAGCATCGCCACAGTAACAACTCCTTGTTTGATTCCCATCCGGCAGGTTTCATCAGCTTGGACTGTGGGGGAGCTGAAGACCACACAGATCCCATCGGGATCCAGTGGACTTCCGACGCTACCTTCGTCTCCGGCGGCCAGACAGCGCAGTTGCTGGTCCAAAACGACATGCTCAAGAAGCAATTCGCTACCGTGCGCTATTTCCCTGCGGACAACAAGAAGTACTGCTACACCATGAACGTCAGGAACCGGACGCGCTACCTTGTCAGAGCCAGCTTCCTCTACGGCAACTTTGACAACAGCAATGTATACCCAAAATTTGACATATCCCTTGGAGCAAGCCCCTGGTCCACCATAGTAATCGACGATGCGACTACCCCCGTCGTCGAGGAGGCAATTATCTTGGCTGCTGCTCCCACACTCAGTGTCTGCCTCTCTAATGCAAGTACTGGTCAGCCGTTCATCTCTGCTCTCGAGCTTCGCCAATTTAATGGTTCACTCTACTACACCAGCGATGAGACACGCTTCTTTCTTGCATTGTCGGCAAGGATTAATTTTGGCGCAGAAAGTAATGAGTCAATCAGGTACTGCTGCTGCACATTGCCATACCCATCCCTTTACTTACAACCAAAGTTCAAAGCTACAATTCCGTAATTCCCTTCAAGAGAAAATAGAAGCTGGAATTATTTGTCCAGATCTTGCTTTATTTTTTGTATGAACTTGAAATTAACAACTTATATAGAATGCCCATGAGTTAAACTATGGTTGTGTCAATGTTGTAATGATACTCTATCCTGATTAGGTCAAAGGCCTATGTAGTGTGTCTGTGTCCTGTGCTGCCACATAATGAAGTTCTTGTTTTGTTGCACAGGTACCCTTATGATCCATTCGATAGAATATGGGAATCTGATTCTGTGAGGAGAGCAAATTACCTTGTGGATGTTGCTCCAGGAACTGAAAGAATATCAACTACAAAACCCATATTCGTCAGTACCAACGATGAACCACCTGAAAAGGTCATGCAAACAGCAGTAGTTGGTCAAGGTGGATCCTTGAACTACCGCCTTGATCTGGAAGGCTTCCCAGGAAATGCATGGGCGGTCTCATATTTTGCAGAAATTGAAGATTTGGCACCAAATGAAACTAGAAAGTTTAAATTAGTGGTCCCAGGCATGCCAGCATTCAGTAAACCAACTGTTGATGTGGAGGAAAATGCTCCAGGGAAATATCGCCTATACGAACCAGGCTACACGAATGTAACGCTTCCATTTGTTTTCTCCTTTGGGTTCAAGAAAACTAACGATTCTTCAAAGGGGCCTATCTTGAATGCTATGGAGATTTACAAATATTCCCAGATTATTATGGGATCTCAAGATGGTAAGAGTTTGTCCACATTTTGCTTTTCCTTTTTGGCTGTGGCTAGAAATAATCATATCTTAGTAGCCTTTTACAGTTAATAGAAAATTCACTCTGAGTGGAATTGATTTATGCAATTTTGGCAGCAAATACCATGGCAGGCTTGGTATCACAACATTCACAAGCAGGTTGGGCACAAGAGGGTGGTGATCCATGCTTACCAACGTCATGGTCCTGGGTGCAGTGCACTTTAGAAGCAGCTCCGAGGGTATCCTCAATGTATGGTAGTCGTACCATTCTGTGTTCAGAGCTGACTTATTTCTTCCATAGTATTTGACACCTAAGAATTGTTGCTTGCAGCACATTGTCTGGGATGAACATAACAGGAAGCATCCCAGTGGAACTGACAAAGTTGTCAGGGCTGGTTGAGCTGTAAGGAAATAGTGTATATTTCTGTTGTACAAATGTTTGATTTCTATTGTCTGATCAGTTATCTCTGTTAATGCAGAAGGCTCGATGGTAATTTATTTACTGGCCAAATTCCTGATTTCAGTGCATGCCATAATTTGCAATACATGTGAGTTTACAGATATTTCAAGCATTTATATGTTATAACAAATTTATTTATCATAACATAGGGATTTTGTCATTCCAGTCACCTTGAGAATAATCTGTTAACTGGTGAATTGCCATCTTCTTTGGGAGACCTACCCAACTTGAAAGAATTGTGAGTTCTATATTCTTTATGTACACTTTGTCATTCCGTTCCATACTTTCAAGACTTCAATATTGTTTTCCCTTTCCCCCCCTTTATTTGTACCATTTCTGATGTTTTTTCTGCTCAACAAATACTATTGGCCATTTGTGCTAGTGATAGTTTTTTTGGGAAATTTGTCTACAGGACACTTCCTGAAGTTGATTTTGTGGATAGGACACTAAACAAAAAAAAATTGATCTGTAGGACACTGTATAACACCAAGCAGTGTCTTATAGACCAAGTTTTTTTATTTAATGTCTAACAGACAAAGCTGACATTGTTCAGTGTCCTGTAGACAAATTCCCCCTTTTTTCCGTGTAACTTCATCATCTTTATAAAAATAGACTGTGTTCTTATGAACCGAAACATTTGCAGGTATGTTCAGAACAACAAACTGTCTGGACAGGTTCCAAAAGCACTTTTCAAGAGAAGCATTATTCTCAAGTTAGTATCATTTTTCTTCAAGCAGCCTATTAACTTCAAAACGTGCTTAAATGTTACTGTGCCTTGATGGGCCTCATCACTTTAGGGCACCAACATTCCTCCATACATGAGATCAAGCAGCTATGTTGTTCTTAGGGTGATCGCTGTTATGAATAGTACTAGCAGTCTAGCACTTGTCAATTATGGAGGCAGTAGGCCCAAATATATACATGTACATGTGTGGACAAATATGCATAAAGCCCCTTATCAGGATAAAAATACAAAAGATACATATACATATACATATACATCTAGCAGTTCCATCTATTCTAATTTGTTACCTGCCTACAGCTTTTCAGGAAACAATGGCCTCCATATCACAAACAATGGCTTTAGCCACACCATACTTATTGTATGTGTGGTGATTGGGGCTGTTATATTACTGTGTGTTGTTACTGGATGCTATCTATGCATATGTAGGAGAAAGAAAGATCCTTCAGATGGTATGCTTTCTTTAACTCAATTGATGTTCCTGCTATAATATGAGAACGTGTAGTGATTATTTTGCCATCTGTAGATAATGTTGTAATTGCAGCACCAGCAAAAAAGCTAGGCTCATATTTCAGTGAAGTAGCCACAGAATCAGCACACAGATTTGCTTTATCTGAAATTGAAGATGCTACTGACAAATTTGAAAGAAGAATTGGCTCTGGAGGGTTTGGCATAGTATACTATGGAAAGCTGACAGATGGGAGAGAGATTGCAGTCAAACTTCTCACAAATGACTCCTATCAAGGCATCCGAGAATTCTTGAATGAGGTTTGTATCAATTCAGTCCTTAGTTTTGAAGAAATATATAGATATCACATTTACTAAACTGTGCCTGTTGCGCATGTCGCATGGCTTTATGTTCTTTATTTTTTCTGTAATGGAAAGGCCTATACTATTAAGGGCAATAAAGCAATTTTATTTGCTTATAGCCTCAATACATTCAAAGTAATCTCAACCCACCTCGTCCCCTCATCAGAATCTGGGATTTTAAATGCAACAATAAGCTGAAGGTTTTCACCTGGCTTCTCCTGATGGATAGACTCAACACAAGAAACATTCTCAAAAGGAAACATCTTGCTATCGAAGGGAATAACTATAATTGTGTCCTCTGCTCTCTAAATAGGGAGGAAACAGCATTCCACCTCTTTTTCTCCTGCCCCTTTAGTCAGCAATGCTGGAATTTCCTTGGCTTTCATTGGGATTTCCACCGAGAATTCTTTGAGATGATGGAGCATGAAAGACAGCAACAATCTCTCTCTTTTTTCATGGATATCTTTATCATGGCGGCCTGGCATAGAAATAACTTCATTTTCAATAGAAGTCCGCCTAGCTTTGTAGCTTGGAAGTTAGCTTTTAGAAATGAAGCTATCCTTCAGGCAATAGACGGAAAGCTTGTAATCATAGTTCCCTGCTCGCCTGGCTGGAGCTACTGATCTAATTTTTTTCAGGCGTTTTCCCTGTTCACTGTACAGTCCGTTTTTTATATATATATTTAATATATACTACCTCAGCAAGGGTTTCCCCTGCTGTACAGTTTCAAAAAAAAAAAAATCAAAGTAATCATATGTAACCTTCTGCTTACTTTTCTGAATTCTGCAATGAGTGGTTGTCTGAAGGGATGACGATTGGAACTTCTTACAATACATTGCCATACATGCAATTTTTTTCTTCATTATTGTCATAACGAGTTACTAAGTTACCAGGATGAACTATTATTTCAGGTGACATTGCTTTCCAGAATACATCATAGGCACCTGGTGACATTCCTTGGTTACAGTCAGCAAGATGGGAAAAATATTCTTGTGTATGAGTTCATGCATAAGGGGACACTAAAAGAACACCTTCGTGGTAAGTGCCCCACTCGCAGGTGGTAAATCTAGTTTGTAGAATCAGCAGCACACTACTTGTAGGTTGGTACTGATTCCTACAAACAGAATGTTCCTTATATTGTTGCATTTTAGGATCTTTAGCATTGATTGAGGGTGCAGGGTGTTAGCACAGGCTTAATAATTTACTGAGCCCAAACCTTGAAGCAGCCCCAACCTCGAAATTAGATCCAGATTTTCCTAGTGTATGCTCAATAAGGTTTTGTTGTATAATGGCCTTGATCAATCTATAACAGAGGATACTTGTTAAACATCAATAAATTCAAACTAGTCTAACGTTAAAATGTGGCTATCAACATTTCAAATATCTCCTGGTTCTCTCCAGAAAAAAATTTCCAAATTTGATTGTCCAGTAATCCACCTTGACAGAATCATTACTTGTTCGCGAATGCATCCTATAGAAACCATATACAGATGAGCATATTTTTTTTGTGTTGTTTACAGGAGCTGCTGATGAAAAAATAACAAGCTGGCTCAAGCGTCTTGAGATTGCTGAAGATGCTGCAAAAGGTATGCGCTCTTTTAAAAATTTCAAGTAACCATTTCTTGTGCATTAGATGTGAAATAATCCACTAGAATTTTGAATGTGCAATGACAATTACAGGTATAGAGTATCTCCATACAGGATGCTCCCCAACAATCATTCACAGAGACCTCAAGAGCAGTAACATTCTCCTTGACAAGAACATGAGAGCAAAAGTTGCAGACTTTGGGCTATCGAAACCTGCAGTGGATGGGTCTCATGTATCAAGTATAGTTCGAGGCACGGTTGGGTATCTTGACCCAGAGTAAGGCCAAGCAATCTGTGGTGTTTTATATCATCGTAAAATCTGATTATGCTGCATTCTGTCTAAAAACATTTCATGGTTCGGTCTGGATAGGTATTATACCTCTCAACAGCTGACTGAGAAGAGTGACATCTATAGCTTTGGCGTGATTTTACTTGAGCTCGTTTCAGGCCAGGAGCCAATTTCAAATGACAACTTTGGGCTCAACTGCCGTAACATTGTTGCATGGGTAGGGAATAGTCTCAGTCTTTGGTTTCTTGATATTTATGATTGCTGCTGACAAAGGAAGTTGATGAAATTTGCAGGCTAGGTCACACATTGAGAGTGGGAACATCCGCGCCATCCTTGATCAATCTTTGGATAGCAGCTACAACCTACAGTCGGTTTGGAAGATTGCAGAGGTGGCGATAATGTGTGTGAAACCCAAAGGCGCACTGAGGCCTCCCATTTCGGAGGTGTTGAAGGAGATCCAGGATGCGATCGCCATTGAGCAAGCACCCCAAATGCAGCAACAGCTGTTCATGTCCAACAGGTCCATGGGCGGTTCAAATAACACTTGGGACGGGGATGGGGACTTGGAGCAGAATGCAGCATCCTTCGATGAGCTTCTCATGCGCCCAGGTCTCAGATGATTGTGGCATGTATTGACTGAGGATTACAGTTTTGGGTAGCAAGCAATCACAAATGCTTATATTGTAATATTGCTGTGCATCTACAAATCAGCTCTAGACCTAATTGTAATACCTTGCTGAAGGCAGTAATCCAAGTTCGGACAACATGTTGCAACAAGATCAAGTAGTAACTATCATATGCATGACCGAAATGGTGCTAGTTTAGAATGTATTACTGGTACCCAGCAACGCTAGTCATCCATTTGTTTCTGTTCAACAAAACGAAACGGAGTATTACTAAACTCTAAACCTTAGGTTTCTCAACATCACAGTATTATCATCATCACTCCAGTTACACTACCATGGTACACATTGGGGACTTGATGCAGAGATGCAGAGGTCACTGCCCAGATGCACTGGACGATGGTGAATAGAGGCTGATGGAAGAGACGCCGAGGTAGGCGGCCAGCATCTCCTCATCGCAGAGATTATCCAGGTCGACACTCGCTTCCTGCATTTCCAGGCACCAGTCCGGTACGTCTGTGCTGTTGCTACCATTGCTATCATTCACCGACGGCGACTCCGACATTGATATCCCTGTTGTTGCAAGCACGACCTCTGCCTCTTGGTCAGCAATACTAGCATGGTTCTCACCGCCGCCGCGAGCGAAGCGACCCTTCACCCTGGGGCGACTGTCTGCAAGAGTCTTCCTGCAAGCATACTGTACAGATGACAGACAGAGAGAGCTCAATTTTTTTAACATAAAGCATGAAAGGAGACCTTTTTTTTTCAAAAAAAAAAAGCATGAAAGGAGACGCACAGTAATCTTCTTTTGGAAGTTACGTTGGTTGCGCTTGCTCCGGTACTTGTCGATGCGCTCCCGGCGCTCCTCCGCGCTGTACCTCATCGGCGGCGCCACCGCCACCCTCGGCTGCTGCTGCTCCTCCTCATCCGCGCTGTTGCTCAGCACACGGCGGAACGATGCCATGCCGATGCCGGGCGTCAACTGATCATTCTCCTGCAGCTGCTGCTGCTGCTGATGATGATTGCCAAGGGGTAGGAATGCTCCGCCGCTGGCGAGCAAGGCATCCGGACGAATATCAGTGCCATCGATCCAACACGAGGAAGACTGATAGTGGTACATGCCCGGCGGCCTATCTCTGTCTCCTATGTTGTGATGAGGGAGAGCTTCATTTTCATTAAGGAAACGCGCATATATAGAAGCAGGTCGTAGAACAAAAGAAAATATATACGTGGAGACATTAGATTCTGGTGTGCACTATGCGTCTATGCCAGCAGGAGAAAATTCTCCATGTATGTTAATGTTCTGAGGTAAATGCATGGGTCACTATCCTGCTGCAGCAGACACCAACGAAGAACCACTTATGCAATGCATGTGCCCCTGACAGAGGAAAATCTCAATAGATTGTCATCTCATTGTACAGCATAGCAAGAGGCGTTGACTGAATACATGAATGCCCAACTTGCAACTCAACAACAGGACCTACCACTTGGTCCTTCATGGCAAAGATTTCCAAAGATTTCAACAACAAGGCAACTGTAACGAACACAAGCAGTGCGATGCGACTTCCTTTTTATATCTGAAACAGGGAAAACTCATAGAATGATTAACGCAAGTATGACATGGAGTCCTCAAAATGATTAGCACAACTAGTATGACAAATTAAGAAGGCCTTGGCCAAAGTCCACCCACTCTAATGATTAGCTTCCAATGTGACATCTCCCAAGAATCTTTGGAATGATATGATACTCCCTTTGAACAATGCAGCCAAGATAAGATTGAGGCAGCCCCACAGAATCTGTGCGGCATCGAGCATCAAAAGATTGGACGCAAGTTCGCAGCTGTAGACCCTGGATGTACCTGAATGCTGTTTTCAGTTGGCAATTGGTTGGTAACACTAACACCACTGATAAGTCCTAAACCAATCTCTATTGCCCTTAGTGGTTGCAGCTTCTGATAAATCCCTACACTAGCCCACTAAAGAATCGAGTATCACATTGACAAAGTTTCAGTTTGACGCCCTAAACGTTGAAAAACGCCAAGTGGGCTTAGCAACCGACAAGATAGTCAAAACCCACCAGGCTATAGAACACGGTATATAAATCTATTAGCCTTTGAAATTCTGTAAATTGCATGAATGGTGCGTGCACTCCCCCAAGACATAGGTGGGAAAGAAAGAAGAGCATGAGTCTTTTCTTTTCAATGAACCACTCATGTAAGGTAATGAAAACAACTGATGGGAATAGGATAGCCTGCAGTTCTCGTAGATTTTGCTTTTCTTCTACTAGGTCAACTACAAAAGTAATCACACCACTATATCATAGACGCGATGCAATGATTGTTTAGATGGCGTGTACATACAAAATACTCCTAATTTATAGGCATTGGCAACACAGATAAGTACTTCTACTGTACTCTCTCTGTTCTTTAATTGACGTCGTCGTTGACTTTTAAATTTAACTTTGATCATTCATCTTATTTTAAAAATTTACTCGAATGTGTAAAATTTTAAGTTGTGGTTCAAATAACTCTAATGATAAATTAAATTATATCAAAATATATGAAATTTATCAAGATTTTTTGATAAGTTGATGAAATTAGATCTCATCTCTCTTGAATAAAACGAATAATCAAAGTTAAATTTAAAAGTCAACGTCAACATGAATTAAAAAATGGAGGGAGTATATAACATGCACCAATTAATGGAATTTAAAATCAAAAAGTTCACAATCAATTAACTCCACAGAGTCACCCAGCTAAAATGTCAATCATACAACGTGAAGCTGGGAATAACCAAGCAGTCATTTAGAATGTCATGCTAGGTTTTATGTGATGCGACGCATGATGAGCCGTTGAATTTTGGTTCTGCCCCACACCTTCCTCATGGTGCACCTGTGTAGTTAGGCCTTTCATAGCAATCATGGTCTCTAGATCATTTCTACATCAAATTCATTGATGTAGCTAGAGAATTGTCACACCCCAAAATTCATCTTAAATAAAAATTCGAATTTAAATTGTCACTAACAAAATGCTAACATATTTCTCCGCTTCTCTCCTTTTTTTTTCAAAGTACAAAATTTTGTTTCGTAATTTAAACTGTATAAATTGAGTATTTCCTAAAATATTAAAATTCGATCGTGTGACAAGTGACTGTTCTTTTCCTTTTGTCCTTGTCGTTTGTTTTCTCGCGTTCTATTTAAATTTCAAAATTCACCTAACTCCTTAAATTCCAAATCCATTCAATTCATTTGAATACTGTTTGTCCTCCTTCAAATATATTCACTTCTTTAAGCCAGCTATCTGCTCTCCGGATTTTATAGAACAAAATCGAAATTGAATTCAAAGATGAACCAGAAGAAAAGTTGTTCATCCAAAAATATTCTACCACCCCACAAAATCCCAAACCCATCCTCTACAAGTATGATTTTCAAGCAGAACAGACAATAATTAGAAAATAATCCGTACCTCCACAGACAATATTTCTTAACGATTAACCACTTTCAAAATTCTATAACTCCTTGATCTCTTTGAAAAAACAAGTCCCGGACAATTTATATAGTAGAACACAATCCATAGATCTATCCCACAAAATTTTATCTCAATCCGAGGTCGTTTACTCTTTCTTTTTCCATTCACAAAATGCTTAAGTGAATTGTCGGCGGGACCCGCATGTCAACCTCCCTTTCTTCCACCCCACTCCTCTTCTCTCTCCCCATGCCGGCCTATGCTGCTGACGTCGCCACGCCATCCGCCCATGCCGCGCCCCATCCCCTCGCCTGTACTGCGCCATGCCGATAAAAGGGGCGCCCGGCTGCCCCTGCCCTGGCGTCACGCGCCTCCTCTGCGCATCGCCCTCGGTGGTCAGCAAGCCGCCGCGCCACCCCTACCCCGCCGCACTCCTAGCCGGCTCACCGCGTTCCCCTCCTTCCCCTCATTGGCGCGCCCGAGCCCACCGCCAGCTCTACCTCGTCGCCCTCTTCCTCCTGCGCTCAACCCCGAGCTCCGGTCACCTCCTTTACGCCCTGACGCGACGCGCCGCCCCTGCACGCCGCCTCATCTTC
>BCLG01001386.1:5952-20600 GCA_001602295.1 Zoysia matrella | reverse complement strand
ACCGTGCCGCAGCATCGGCTAGCCGCGCGCGTCGGGTGCTCCGCAAGCCTCCCGGTTGGAGCGGTTAGCCGCGCTCCAGAAGTGGCTAGCCGCGCAGCTCGGGCGATTAGCCGTCTCCACCGGTAAACCGCGCGATTTGCGCGGTAAACCCCTCGATGAGCACGGAAAGCTGTCCGATCTGGTGGGTTTCTGTGACAGAGAAGATGAGATGGTTGTTTTTATGTTTTTTATTTCAAATATTGGTCGATTTGTTAGCAAATTTAGAACATAGTTGGTCATTTTCACGAATTGTTGGTTGTAAGATGTCAGATCAGGCCGATTCGGTTTGGTAGCACAGAGACAACGTGTATCCCGAGTTTTGTTGCAAATATTATAAGGCCGTGAAGAGAGGGGGTGGTGCCACACGATTCAAGCAACATTTGGCACATCGTGGAAACAGCGTATTTGGGTGTCCTTATGTTCTCACGGACGTGCGAGACTATTTTCGCTAAGAGCTTGATAGAACCGTCGAGCGAAGGAAGGACCAAGCTAAACAGACCCTTAGACAGCATCAGGTTGCAGGTCGAGGAAATGTCAATGAGGAGGACGATGAGGAGATGCAGGCTGTCATGAGGTTATCTAAAGAGGAGGAGGAATTCCGATAGCGTCAGCGTTCGTATAGTGGTCAGTTCGAGAGTGATGATGCTGGTTCATCGCAAGGTGCTTCTGGTTCGTTGTAAAGAGGTAGTGGGTCTGGATTGTTTGGTATGATGAGGAGGTCCGCATCACAGATGTCAGGTAATGAACGGATTCAAACTAGGATGGATACAGGTCTATGCACTGCGAAGAGAAGCTAGCAAAGTCGGCCATTGGACGCGCATGGTCAAAAAATTTTCATACAGAAGCTATCTCTGGTAGAAAAGCCGATAGTCCATTCTTTGTTAGTGCTATAAAGAAGACACAGAGATAGGGTATGAGACCTTTATTTTATTATATTACATGTTTCGTTATATGTTATCATATTTATGTTGTGTAATGTTTGCAGATGAGGGCGTGTCTAGCTCAACTGAGAGAAAAATAGATGACACATATCTTGATGCTAACAAGCAAGACGTCAAAAAAGAATTCGATAAATTCAAAATGGAGTGACCGATGTACGGTGTCACGATGGGGGAGACAGCATTACTATAGCACATACTATTTCACGCCAGACAATGATTCCTCATACAGCCAAAGTAATAAGTATTACAATTATCTATACGGTGATTGTAACATACAACCTCCCACCACATGAGTCTGCCAATGGCAAAATTTAGAGTTTTATAACATATTATACTCACAATGGGAGACAATTACTGCTTGGACAGGACAATTTTAGAATGAATTCAAAGCGGAGTTGTTAGCTACTAGAGGAATTCAACTCCTCTCAAGTGAAGAGTGCGACGATGCATATCTTGATTGGAATATAATCCGCAAATAAAATGTGTTTCGAAAACTATGTATGGACTTTGGATCTGTTGTGAATGAACAACATATATATATGGATTTATTGTGTTCCGAACTTTGAATTTGTTATGAATGAATAAGTGTCTTTTATTTGTAGATAAAGTATGTTGTGAATGTTGATATTAAAAGAAATTAGAATATGTCATGCCCAATTTTCCAGCATTTTTTCATTTAATTTCTTATTTTTCACTAATTTATCGGTTTTCAGATAAATCAAACGGATTACCGCAAAAAGCGTGGTTTTCAGCAAAAACTGCTCGGTTTTCGCTGTTACTGATTTTCAGCAAAACTGAGCGGTTTACCGCTCAAACCACGCGGTTTACCGCGAAAACCGCTCGGTTTACCGTTCTCGAACCGTCCAAACTGTCCCAAAATTTGAAAATTGAAATTTGAATGAAAAATCGAACGATTTTAACAATTTTCACGGTTTTCCTCGAACCGCTCCCGCGCGGTTTTTACGGTTTGAACAGTAAGTTAAACCCTGCTCCCGCGCTGCAGCTCGGTCTGCTGAAGGCCCAAGAACATTTGCAGTGCTCCCGCCCGTATTAGTGCTCCAGTGCTCCCATGGGTAATTTATACTAGAGAAAATGTACGAAAATTTTAAGAAAATACGAATGGATAGGTCATGTTGTCATCAATGATCAAGATATTTCAGTGTTTGAACAATACTCCCTCCGTTCCAAAATATAAATATTTTTATGTTTAGTCAAAGTCAAATATTTATCACTTTGACAATTAATATTGTTTTTATCATATATATAATATTTTTTGGATTCATTATGAAATAAGTTTTCATAAAAATTATATTTTTATATAAGAAATATGTAATTTTTAGCTATTATTTTTATATTAGAAAAATATAATTTATCACATAAATTAGGTCAGCAGCAGCAGCGAAAAAATAAATTTTCTCCGGCGATGTTTGGGCACTAGATAGGAAAGGAAAGCTTAGGAAGCCAAGCATATGATCCATCAACTTGCAAATATCAATTGAAAAGGGAACTTATGATTCATATTAAAGAATCAGGATATGATTGAGCTAAGAATTATGTTAGGTTAGCATTTCATATTGGATTTATCCAAATACTAAACTTAGCGGTATCCATGACGAGGTAGTAGATATGAAGCTAATTTCGTCATCTAAACTTAGGCAACTTAAAAAAAGCACTATGATTCTTGACCACTCGTGCATATCTGCAAATAACACCGCACATGGAAAGTGTGACAAAGCTATATATGATCAACATTCTTGGGTGCATCTCCTTTGGTCATTTTTGAAAATACTTTATAAGTTGAATAGATGCCCATTTTTCTTTCCCTTCAGAGGTGTTTCTTTCTTTGAGAAATGACCAATATCAAATACGAAGAGGTTAATCCATCTTTTCAAATATTATTTTATTAGAATTCTGACTTAAGTAAACAAGTTTCTTATAGTTTCTATGTCATCTTTGTCAAGAAAATTAATTGCTAGCCTAAATATTCAATTCAGTCATCTTTTGGATTATTTTTGCAGGAATATGTTTCGAATGTGCGAGGAATGAATTTGTTTACATGCCAGTGGAAGCCTTCAAATTGTGAATCAAAAGCTTTGATCTTCATATGCCATGGTAACTTTTTTGATGATACTGCTTATCAATTATCAGTATGGTTTTAATAAGGAGTGAAATAATTGTTTTTCAACATAATCTAGTTTATTTTATCTCTTGCTATATCTTTAGGATATGCCATGGAATGCAGCATTTCAATGAGAGGTAAACACCCACAAAAATCCGTAAACACGTTTCTTAATGTGAATGTATGTATATGTATGGTTTAATTAGTTGCAAACAAATGTAATTAATTTAAACCAGTTATATGTCCTTAATTATCTTGTTAATTTTAATTTTTTATTATAGATACATAATAAGTAAATTCCATAATCAACATTCTTTTTGAAAAATTTATGGATCATTGCTTGGCTTAGGCACAGGCACAAGGTTGGCGCAGGCCGGATTTGCAGTGCATGGATTGGACTATGAGGGCCATGGGAAGTCTTCTGGACTTCAAGGCTACATTAGTAGCTTCAATGATGTTGTGGATGATTGTTCCAAGCATTTTAAAACTGTTTGTGGTGCGTTAATATATTTTATACACATAATGTTTGTGTTACTTATTGTGATACTTAATTTATTTTACTACTAGAAAGAGATGATGACAACTGGTAAAATGGCATCAGGAAGAATGCCTTATCTGCTTCTCATCACTTTGTAATTAATTATTTTTTGTTATATTAATATTTATGCACATGATTCCACTTATCTTAAATGTATTTTATCTTAAATGACCATTTCCTTTGAGAAACATATCTCTTGATATTGTTGTTATTATCTTTCAGAATATTTTTTCTTGGTGCATACTCTAATATGCATATAAAATTTTTATCACACTTAATTATTAGACATAAATATGCTTATGTAGTTGTGGATTTTCTGTAAAGCTTTAAATATTAAATTTCAAATTATGATTATCCATATGTAGAGAAAGTTGAATACAAGAACCGAAGGAAATTTTTGCTTGGTGAATCCATGGGTGGCGCTGTTGTTCTTATGCTTCATAGGAAGGAACCTACTTACTGGGATGGTGCAATATTAGTTGCTCCAATGTGCAAGGTTACTTATAAACATTTATGTAATATTTTTTCTATCTTTTTATTTTACTTTGCTTCAGATACAGATTGACGTGCTGGTTTTCTACCTTTAGTTCTTTGGCACCCTTGTTATTTACGCATGTTTTTAAGTTTGGTTATGATAAAATTTAGCTGTCCATGATATATTCATATAGATCGTAGAAGATATGAAGCCTCACCCTTTGGTGATTTCAATTCTAAGTAAACTCAGCAATGTCATTCCAACATGGAGAATCATTCCTAGCGAAGACATCATTGATAGGGCAATTAAATGCAAGGAATGGCGTGAAGAGGTATGAGGAAAGGACTTGAAGGCTCAATCATACAGGATGATGTATAAGTCACTCATAAGAATTTCATATTTGCTAACCTTAATTTATCATTATTAATTATTTTAGGTAAGAAACAATCATTATTGCTACAAGGGAAAACCTAGGCTAAAAACGGGTCATGAACTTTTCATGGCAAGCATGGATATTGAAAGCAACCTTGACAAGGTAAGTCGAATGATGCTTGATGGAACTAGTAGTTATTGAAAGATTACAAAATATTTTAATTCTTGACCGAGCACTTTTCTTATTAAGTTGTTTAATTAGGTTACTCTGCCATTCATCATAGTCCATGGTGGTGACGATGAGGTGACTGACCCGTCCGTAAGTGAGGCACTGTGTACACTTGCTGCGAGCAAGGATAAGACAATGAAACTCTATGACGGGATGTGTCATGCTTTGACTTCTGGTGAACCAAAGGAGAATATTGATATGGTATTTGCAGACATCATCAAATGGCTGGACGAGAGGGCATCAATTTCATAAGTAGGATCTGATGATTTTTTTTAAAAGTTAACATAAGACAAATCCAGTGCAATTAGACAATCAAAACAAACTTAACTCGGCTGAGATTAAAGCTGTGTATGTAACTATTATTATTATTAACTATTTGTTACGAAATGTGGTCAGGGTAATATGTAGACTCGATAATTATGTATCTTGCAGGTCACTGTCAGATGCTGTGCTTCTATCTCTTTAAGCTTCTTTGGAATGTAGAATTTTCGTAGAAATCTAGTAGAATTTTTATAGAAATCATTTCAATTCACATGAAAAAACGCAGAAATAAAAAAAAATTCTTTGTTCCAAAAAGGCCTTAATTTTTTTTAAAAAAATCTTCAAGTGAAAGAAAAGTACTCCTATTAAGTATATGTACAGAACAACCGGCGTCATTCCTAAAACAAACAACGTCTTGCCCAAGGGGAGCAACCACAGAAAGAGTGTTTAGTCTTTAGAGACAGGTAAACCACCAAGGGCTTGTTCGTTTTGAGGGGAATGAGTTAGGAATTGGAAAGAAATGATTCCATTACTTTCTACATATGAATCTAATCTCCTTCATTCCACTCTAGTCCCCTCCTATTCACCCCTCTAACCTTAACAGGGCCCAAAGGCGCTCGTCTCCCTGTCACTCATGGTTGCGTGTTGGAGTGCTCAGTGACGATGCCCAAGGGGAGCATATTTGTAAAGGCAAGGTCCTTTGTTAAAGATGTGTGCTCCGCATGCTTGGTCTCTTCAGGTGTTACGTAATACGGAGTACTAGCTAATCCCTCCGGACGGGAATTACTGCAGGAATTCCTATCTGGAGGGACTATTAGCGGAACATTGCTATTCAAAAAAACTTTTACTTGGGAAATCTATGTTTTTTTAGTTTTAGTTGGCAGGAGCTAGAATTTGATTTAATTTCGAGCAGCGCAGAGGTGAAATAATTAAAGATATGAGAAGGAAGCTAGCTAGAAGATCGATGATTTAACTAGGATCTGATGATTTTTTTTTTATAAAAAAGTTAACGTAAGACAGATCCAGTGCAATTAGACAATCAAAACAAACTTAACTCGGCTGAGATTAAATGTGTCCTGTGTATGTAACTATTATTATTATTATTAGCTATTAGCTACGAAATGTGGTCATGGTAATCTGTAGATTAGCTAATTATGTATCTTGCAGGCTACTGTCAGATGCTGTGCTTCGATCTCTTTAAGCCTATCTAGTAGAAATTTCATAAAAATCAGTTTAATTTCACAGAAAAAACACAGAAAAAATTCTTTTGTTTCAAAGGAGCCTTATTTTTTTTAGAAAAAATCTTCAAGTGAAAGAAAAGTACTCCTATTAAGTACTATATATATATATATATGGAACAACCGACGTCATTCCTAAAACAATCAACGTCTTGATTCAGGGATACAATTTTTTCTGCTCTCTAACCCAATTAGGCCATGTTTGTTTCAGCTTTTCAACTGGTTTTTTCAGCTGGAAAAGCTGAAAGACCAGAAACTAAAATAAATGAAGTTCTGAAAAACTTGTTTTTAAAAAACTGAAAAACAAGCTTCTGATAAAATAAACTAAAAGATGAAAAATACATTTTGAGATGTTTTTCTGGCTTTTGGTGTGCTGAAAAGTTAAAAATATATTACAAAAGTCAATATTTAAATTTCATTAGCCTGCTTTTTCAACTAGCCACAGCTAACCTTTTTAAAAACACAAAAGTAAAAGTCCAAACAAACAGCCCCGTAGTTAGTTGGTTCGATCGGTAGCTGCAGACTGCTAGACTTTTCTTCAGATCGAGTGGCTTCGTCTCTGCTCTGCCACTTTCAGTCTTCAAGCCATCGTGCACAACATGAGAGAAGCGACGATCATGGCGGGGAGGCCGTGGTCCGTGGAGTACCGAGGTAAGGTAATCATCCACCCGCCCTGCCGCCCATCGATCACGCATCTGCAGACTGTAGCCGTACATATATAATAAACCTAATAATACTGAATGACATGGCTTGGCATGAAGAACTAGTAGGAATGAGGCTCTCCTCCTGCCGATAGCGATGCGTGCCCAAGAGGAGCAACCACAGATCTAAAGAGTGTTTAGAGACGGGCAAACCACCAAAGGCGCTCGTCTCTCGGTCATGGTTGCGTGGTGGAGTGCTCAGTGACGATGCCCAAGCCCCAAGGGGAGCATATTAATAAAGGCAAGGTCCTTTTTTAAAAGATGTGTGCTCCACATGCTTGCTCTCTTCAGGTGTTACGTAAAATATTGACACCGTTAACTTCTAATATTAATTTTGACTATTTATTTTATTCAAAAAATTTGTTCAAATATGTAAAATTATTAATTGTGTTTCAAATTTCACTAATGATGAAGCAAGTTATAGCAAAACAAATTATATTTTTCAATTTTTTTTGAATAAGACAAATGGTCAAATTAGATGTTAAAAGTCAATAGTATCAATAATTTAAAACTATAAGGAATACTAGGTAATCCCTCTGGACGGGAATTATTGCGGCAATTCCTGTCTGAGGGACTATTAGCAGAACCTTGCTATTCAAAAAAACACTTTTAGTTGGAAAATCTATGTTTTTTAGTTTTAGGGAAAAAGTTCAAATGAAATATTCTAAGGGTAAATTTCATAAAACTACATGTACTTTATAAAAGTATCACAAAACTAGTAGATTTAAGGCACATACAACTTCACATTTTATGTCGAGTTTATCACAAAACTATACTCTAGGTTTTATAGATGTTCTTCATACACACTTTGAGCGGGTCCCACTTGTCAGGTTCATTCTAAGGGCTAGGAGTGAAAAGTACGTAGTAATCCTTAATTAGGTCACCTTCGAATCTAGTTAATTCATCTGATTGGAAGGAGCTATAGAATTTGATTTAATTTTGAGCAGTGCATAGGTGAAATAAAGATATGCCAAGGAAGCTAGCTAGACAGAGATCGATGATATATGCGCGTGCGTGTGGTGGGCATCGATCGTCTTTAACCAACATGATTATAGGTATGCCGGCCAGGATCCATCCCATTCTCAGGAGCGACGAGTGAGTGGTGAAGAATTTAGGTAGATGCTGACGCTGATGGCGTCTTCCATGCATTCCAAAGGCCAAAGCGCTAGCTATCCATCCATTTGCTGCATGCTAGGGGCGCCGCTCGCGTCTGCCCGTGACGACCCGTACGCGCGTGTACGGCTGCCTGATGGCCCCATCCAACCAAAATCCTTCCATTTCACGAATGAGTTGGATCCATTCATCCTTTCAGTGTCTCGTGCGGCCATCCGACCATGCTCTGCAAAATTAGGTTCCCTGGCCGATTCGTGAGCTCAGATCGCCACGTCCCATAAGAATAAGTTATAGTAAAGAGATCGCCACATACCTATATGTATGGGACTTCTCCTGTCAAAGGAATCACTGGTGGAAAACTTTGGTCGCATCCACTACCCTTTAATTTCCTGCAGCTACGTGTAACGCATTATAGCAGCTAAATACATACCAAGGATCACATGCATCAATACACGCTTGAAATGAACGATAATACTCAGCCAGTTATCATGCAAGGAAAAATATTAGCTACTAGCTTACAGTAATTCATAAAACATGCATTATATAATTAAAAGCAATTAAGTGACCATATTATTATTGTATGTGCATGCATGAATGGACTGGACTGCATGCGATGACCAATGGATGGATGACGTCGTCGACGCTCCTTGACACAAACCAAACCCTGTACAAAAAGGCAGTCGGTGGAGTAACCCGAGTGGCCACTAGGGTACTAACAAGCTCCTACTTTTCATACGCAAGCTAAGACTGAAATGGCCATCTAAATTAACTTAAAATGCAAGTGAAGATGAATGGTCTATGCAGCAGGCACTTATTCTCTCTGACGCAAGGAAAAGATGAAGAGATGGGTCGGTCGACATCACTCATAATAACCTAAGCTATATGTATACTCTCTCTTTTTTTAATTGTTATCACAGTTGACTTTTAACTTCAACTTTGACTATTCGTCTTATTCAATTTTTTTTAATAAATATTATATATTTTGTTATAATTTGATTTATAATTAAAACTATTTAAATTACAGCTTAATTTTTTTATATTTAAACTAATTTTTTGAATAAGACGAACGATCAAAGTTGAGATTAAAAGTCAAACGACGACACCAATTTAAGAACATTTAAACGGAGGGAGAACGGAGGGAGTATAAAAGAAGCTCAGTTGTGCTTTGTTTGCATGCCCCTAGCTAGCTACCCGCCTGCAGGTCTGTACTTCACTTGCGCATGCATATCCTTGCATGATATACATATACTAGCTTGCTTGGTGCGGACACAACCGCAATATAATGAAGCTATTATCACAGGCAGTCATGCATCGTGCTGTTAGCGGAGAAGAAGATGATCGGGCCCGACAAATGATAACGAGGCGTTGGAGATCGGCCTTAGCCTCGGGCCTTCGCGCCGCCCTGGCCTGCACCATCGTCGGCCTTGTCTCGCTCTACGCCCCGCCCGCTCTCCGCTGCCACATCACCTTCCCGGCCTTTTCCTATGTCGTCACCGTCATCGTTGTCACCGACGCCACCCTCGGCACGGCCCTGCGCGGCGCCGTCAGCGCGCTCCAAGCCACCCTCATGGGCGCCGCGCCCTCCGTGCTGGCGCTCTGGCTTGCGCACCGCACCGGCGCGGAGGAGTCGGTGCTGGCCACGTCGACGGTGGTGGCGCTGACGACGTTCGCAGTGTCGCTGCCCGAGTCGGTGGGGCCGGTGGCGAAGCGGATCGCGCTGGGGCAGATCATCATAATCTACGTTGCCAGGTTCCAGCAGGGGGAGCGCCCCACCCTCGGCTTCGCGCTGCTGCACCCGGCAAACGTGGTCGCGTGCACGGCGCTAGGGGTGGCGGCGGCGCTGCTGGCCGTGCTGGTGCCGTGGCCTAGGTTGGCCACCAGCGAGGCCCAGGAGAAGAGCAAGGCATACAAGCTGCTCGCGGCGGAAAGGGTGAGCGTCATGTCGGACGCCTTCCTCTGGAGCTTGGAGCTGGCACCAGTATCGGCATGCAGGCGGCGGAGAAGATGGTGCATGGCTGCATGCATGTCGGAGGCGAAGCGACTGGCATCAGCAAGCACCACGCTCCTGCACCGCGTAAACTCCGTCAGGGTAAGATTCGCGAATGGAGTACTTTAGATACACATATCTCCGGTGAGCTAGTGCGCTGGGAATGATGGCACAGATTCTGAAGTAGGGGTAGCGATATAATAATTTAATTAATCTGCTGTTAATTAATATTCTACTAGTATCCAGTAATCTAAAAATGAAAGGAATATAAACGTACTATTATATGTGTTCATCGGCCAGGAGGATGTGCGGTGGGAGCGAGCACTAGACAAGGCATCACGAATCTGTAAGTGGGCCCAAGCTACAGAGTATCAGGATACGGAGATGGAGACGCCCCTCACAGGAATGCAGATGGCTCTCACGATGATCCGAGACGCCGGCACCGACAAGCAAGAAAACATCGTCGGCGACCTTGTCATGACGATCAAGGACCAAGTACGCCTCGCTCTGCTTGCGCCAAGCAGCAGCCGAACAAGCATGAAGCAGAGCATCCGGATCAACGGCAAGGCACTCCTTGCGATGCTCAGCAGGGGCTACGACCAGCAGCAGCTGGCTCCCCTGCTCTTTCTCTTCTCTCTCTACCAGATTCACCGTGGAAGTGGAAGCACCACCTCTGACCTCTTCACCATCAGCCATGATAATAGCAATGTCAAGCAGGTAGCACCGGCAGCAGCAGGAGAGAAGAAGGAGCAGCTGCCGCCCAAAACAAAGGTTGCTTGCCAAAACATGCTCATCAGTCGTCGTCGGCTCATGGCTGCGGCCAAATGCGGCTTCTCTCTCGGCCTCGCCGTCCTGCTGGGCCTGCTCTTCAGCAACGACCATGGCTTCTGGTCGGGTCTCATAGTTGCCACGACAATGGCTTCGGGGCGTGATTCGACCTGGGCCCTGGGCATCGCGCGCGCCCATGGCACCGCACTGGGCTCCATCTACGGCGTGCTGGGCTGCCTCCTCATCTCGCAGCGGCAGCTCCTGACCATGGACCTGCGCTTCCTAGCCCTCTTCCCGTGGATGGTCCTGGCAACCTTCCTCAAACGTAGCCGCGCGTACGGCCCCGCCGGTGGCGTCGCGGCGGCGCTATCGGCCATCATCATCATGGGGCGGCGCTACGACGAGCCTCCCATGGCGTTCACCATCGCGCGCTTGGTGGAGACCTTCATTGGCATATCGTGCGCCATCTTGGCGAACCTGGTGTTCCAGCCCGGGGGGAGGCCGTCGGTGCAGGCCAGGGAGTACCTCACCCGTTGCATCGCCGCCCTCAAAGACTGCTTTGCTGCTCCGCTACATCACAGGACAAGTGTGCAAGTGCATCAGCAGCTAGCTCTGCTGAGGAAATACATGGCGGAGGCCAGGAGCGAACCCACTTACCTCTGGCTGCCGCCGTTCCCGGCGTCCGCCTATGACAAGATAGAGGGAAGCCTCAGCAGGATGACGCAGCTGCTCCAACTCTGTCTGCAGGCACGGGCAGCAGCACTCATGTGTTCCGAGACGATGGAGGACCTCGACCCTGTGGACGATGACTTTAACAGGGTCGTCTCCAGCTCCCTCAACCACTGCCTCCAGCTTGCAACCAAATCTCTGTCGTCAGTTCAAGTTCATCAGGATGAGACGTCACTGCAGGGTCATGACGATGACATCGAAGCCGGCGGACATGGAGCCAAATGCAGCAGCACAGGCTGCAGCAGCTGCTGCTGCGATGAGGAAGAGAGGGCACTTATACCGGAGGAGGTCGTGCGGTCCTTCATTGCACATGTAAGAGAGGCATCATTGCTTCAGGAAGAAGAAGAGGGACTGGGTGTTTGCTGCCTAGCCCTAGCCTCCATGGGTTTGTGCATGGGAGAAATCATGAATGAGGCTCTACGGCTGGAGGCGCACATCCTTGACTTTAGCCTGCAACATCGCTAGTTAGTGATGTACTCCACAATATAATATATGCATTCATATTCCAAATATATTCAAGCATACGTTTGTTTCAACTTATAATCTAGTCAAATTATATAATCTAGATTAAATAATCTAACCAGTTAAAAATAGATATATTATTTGTCTAGATTATATAATCTAGCATCTAGATTATCATAATCTATTAATCCATCTCAGATGAGATGATTTTAGATTATAATATGTAAAAAGACCTGCTACCCATTATAAGTTGATGGAAATTACCCATCACTGTCAGCGAACTGCTGCCCCAAAACTCATCAAAATCTTGGAGGCAGCATTCTAAAAAAAACTCAGCATCGCTCACGAGGCATTGTTGCAAACAGACAAAACTTAATTATATAATCAAAATTATAATCTTGATTATGTATTTCTAAAAGAAACTGACAGATCGATGTCGTGGCTCTGCTCCTGATGAAATTATCTCATAATTAACTAATACTAATGCGCTTTGCAATTAAGTTCAAGACGAGGAACTTCGGACATGTTTGATTCAAGCGTTTGTAACGCATTGGAGTCCCCCGGTATTCTAATTCATAACATCAGTTTGCTTAGCGGATGCCAGGAATGGTTTACTGGGTAATTGGATACGGTGGTATGCGAAAGTGAAGCAGTCCACCCGTATCAGGGCTTGTTCGGTTTTCTCTCCATCCATTTAGGAGAAATAAATCCATGATGAGGATCCAATCTCATTCCACTTCATTCCTCTCTCATTCCTAAAGAACCAAACATGGCCTCAAATGGATTTCGCCCCCATCTCAGTCTCGGGACCCCTCGGTCTCTCGAGTCATTCGTCTCGTGACTCGCTTTTACCCACCGCCGCCTACCGATCCACAGCCGCAAGCAGCCTACGATGACGAGAGCACCACCGATCCTTCTCCTTGCCAGTAGCTTACTCATTGCATGCTCACCTTTGACCTCAAGATCCCGATGTAGATCAGGGAGGACTCACAGCCGTTAGCCCCAGCCATGGGGTGCCGCGGTCACCGAACGCGGCGATGATGCTCGCCATGTTAGCCCCACGTGCTAGCTTACTCATTGCATTCGTCTCTTCGTGGAAATGCTCGCTTGCTTCGGTTGCTCTACTGAATCGTTTGTATTGCTGTGTGTTGCGATTCGCTGTGAAGGAATTCTTGAGCCCTGGATTGTCCTCACACTACAATGTTTAGCTTGGTGGGCGTAATTTGTTCTTGGAGAGTGAGTTTCGATCCAGCTGCTGGTGCACATGGAGAATCAGGGGCGAAAGTTGGATTTCACCAGATGACCTGAGTTTATTATGGGCACCTTTGACAGAGGTCTGAGCTATCTTTGATTCACTTTTAATTCTTTTGTGAAGTGATTCTGATAGCTGAGAGTGATTTTTTCTATTCTCTAAATAAACTGGACAGAAAATCATTAGGTGAAGCTACTTTTTCTACCTCTCAACCCCTTAGTTCATTTCAAAGAGCTCCTCTAATTCTGACTAAGAATCAAGAGCTGAGAGCTTTGTAGACGACCTATGGAGAATCTGAATCTCATGTACTCAGTTTTTCAGTTCTAGCTCATGCAGATATCGTGCAGTATCATTCAATGTGGGGAGGTTCCTTTCTCTGTTATTGAGGTTAGCATAAATTCTTGGAAGAAATTTAGATTGCGTAAGTGGTTGGTGATGTGCCTGTGACTGCAATGGTTGGTGAATTGCTTATGACATGTATCCTTTCTATTAACTGCAATGGTCACTCAACAAAGTTAACATTACCCGTATCAGCTGAATCCTTTCTATTAGTAATAGTCAGCTCGTAATTTTAACCGCAAAATTTATGGTAGACCCAAATAAATGTAAGCTGTCTATCTACACGGATCTCGAGAAGAAAATAATTCTTTTATCTTCTAAGAGGTAAAAGCACTAAAATAATTAATAATTATTATAATATTTAAATTGAAAGGTGCAATGTGTTGTATATTAGGTAAGTGACTATTTTAAAAATAAACATCATCATCGGAAAGAAAATTGCTTCACAGAAGAAAATTTCACCAAAGACATCGCATGGACTATTTTTTTTCTTTCAAAATTCGACAATTTAGATTAATTCGAGGTTACCTCCTAAGAGGTTAAAGAAGAGGAGATGGTCTACCTTACCTTTGTTCTATGACTCAGAGGAAGTTGTACGTGGGATTTTGGTTCAGCTTTCAGTTCATTGCCTTGAGTTTGTCGTGTGAAATGTAGAACAAAAATAACTTATGCTCTGTATCCAGTTGTCACATCCTCAATTTCACAAACTCAGAAAAAGGGGTTTTTTAAAATTTTCCTTTAAAAGGAACTAAAGCTAGAAATAGCTTAATAAAATTCAACATTTCGAAACTTAAAACTTGGAGTTTGACCAGTGATTGATTTTTCTTTTCGCCTCTAGTTTTTATTTGGAGTTTGGATTTTCCCAAAAATCTTTAGCACCAAATTCAATTTAGAATTCACATAGAATAGGAAAAAGGAGGGAAAAATCCGAAATTTGCTAGTGGGCCGAAATTCCCTTCCCAGGCCGGCCCACTTCCCCTTCCTTTTCTCTCCTCCGGCCCAGCCCACTTCCCATTTTCTCTCCCTCTGGCCCAGCTGCGCCCCTCCCAGTCGTCTTCTTCCTTGGTACGGTGCGCCGTGCGCGC
>BCLG01001385.1:93413-113729 GCA_001602295.1 Zoysia matrella | reverse complement strand
TGCATTATTGCTCTGTAAAGTCCTCTTCAATCTGTACCGTCAGTTAGCAAAGCTTTTGATGAGATTTGTTGGTCCTATCTTGTCTCAAATAGATAGGAATCTTCCGTACCTTATACACTGTGAACTCCTAACCATGACATGACTAGCTTGGTTACTCATGTAGATCGATCTATCGCATAGCCAACCTCTTTTTTTTTTTCCTGAAGCCAATGGCGTAGGTAATGGCGTAGCTAACTGCATCGTCTACATTTCCAATTCCATTCTAGGCCACAGACACTTTGGTCATGTTTGGCACAGCTTATTTCTAGTTTATTCACATAAATAAACAGAAGCTGTGCTAAACAGTAAATTTATTTTATAGCTTATTAGTTGAGCAGCTTATCAGAATAAACTAAACAATAACTTATTTTTCAGCTGCTTTTCATCAGCTTAAAAAAATAAGCTACTTTTTTATTAAGTTTCAACTGTAACAAACAGAGCTTTAAGCCCACATGAAGGCTTGCCACTCCTGTCCTGATGTGAGATCAAGGACGATAGGACTAGACCTCCGATGGACCGCATCCAGGCCCACCCTGCCCAAGTTGCGAACATGACTGATAATGGCAACTATTGTTCATCTTTGCTTCATCCTTTCAGAGTGTCGCTGTACACTATTTTCAATATGTTTATAGATAGATAAAATAAAGAAGGGGTCGCTCTACCTGGACGTGACAGACACGGTTTTCTTTCCTCTCCCTTGATCTTGTAGGTCATAGCAGCGATTTCCCTTCTTGAGTGGCACCAAACACTGACGACATGTCTGAACCACCTTGTTAATCATGTCTCCATCTTACATCTGCAAAGGGTTATTTGAAAATTCATACTCCTTCCGTTCCAATAGAAATTTATTTCTAAGTTTTGTTGACTATAAATTTGATCAATGTTTCTGATAAATTTAATTAATTTTAATAATATGAATTATATATATTATGAAAGTATTTTTTTGATGAATTTAAAAGTACAAATATTAAGTTTTTAAATTTAACCAAATCTATAGAAATCATTTGTCAAAGTTGTAGTCAACAAAAGTTAGAAATAATCTTCTATTGAGACGAAGGGAGTAATATTATCTATTGTCAACAGATATGATCTATAATTGAAAAGGCGTGATGAGATTGGTATCAATTTTTAGGTGGATTGGCGGCGCCAAGATACGAAAGCAATTTCTCATGGGGCAAAGGGGAGAATTGACTAATAACAAGAAATGTTAGGAGTAACAGATACTAAATTCACCACGGCCCCAAGGAATGAAGAAAAGAGTTTGCGGAGTCGCCTTATATAGAGAGCTACAGAGGAGATGGAAGGGGCAGCAACGGTGTCAGAGGGAGAGGGAGAGGGAGAGGGGGTGTGAGATGAGGATATTTAGGGTTTGGGGGCATTTTGATCTAATGTTGTAAATTGACTGTGGCTTTATATACCGTTGCAGAGAAAGAGGGGCGATGGCGGATAGGGATTTTAATAAGGGCTTTTGTCAGACCTCTTAGCTCTTGATTCTCTGGATTAGTTCTGATTCTCCTGTGAAGTGATTCTATGATTAAAAATAATTTTTTTTGATTTTCTTAGAATAAATTTCTAGAATCAGAATAGAAAATCACTTCACAGAATCAGAAGAACCTACTTTTTTTCAAGCTACCAGCCTTCTAATTTATTTCAGAGAATCACTTTATATAATCAGACAAGAATCACTTTTTCGAAAAAACAGCGTTTGGCAGAGCTCTCTTGATTCTGCGTGAGAATCAAGAGCTGAGAGCTCTGTCAAAGAGGCTCTATACTATAAAAGCTTGAAAAAATATCAAGTTAGTTTGAAAATATGGACTAACAAGATAATATGACCTCTTTTGCGGAGTGCACATCAAACATTAAAATATTTCATTCACAAAAAGAAAAAAACTATTACACATTGGCACGGGGAAACACCTTTTACCACCTAAATATTGTTAAAAAATAATCGTTCGCTGATTGCGGATCTTGTGTGCGCGACTTTCATATTTAATATTTTTCTTTAATAACCATTTGTCTTATTAAATATGAAAAATTCTAAGTTATGTTTCAAATATCTTTAATAAAGAAGAAAATTATAAAAAATATTATATTTATCAAACCTTTTTAATATAACAAATAATCAAATATGACGTGGACAAAGTTGAAAAAAAAGGATTATACTAGTATCGCCTTGCTTATACCGATGTCATCGTTGTCACCGCCACCACTTTCGTACGTCCTCACATCATTTTCATCCATATGTTTTGAGAGTTTTTTAAATCATTTCAAAGGAGGATCGATGGTACGGTGCATGAAAGATGAAGAAGGGGTCGTTTTGTACTAGACCATTTCGACTGCCATCGTAATATGACGCATATATATAAATAACCATATCTTATGTGACTTATGTCTATGTCGAAAGCCTGAAAAGAACCACGTACCACGATACTTCATTCCCAACCACGGAATATATAGTACTCCGTACCAGCAAGAAACAGGGGCTCTCAGCTGTCACTCCGCTCCAAAAGGCAGCGGCGCGCACACACAGGCTCACAGAAATAGCACGCACCATCGAATCATCGATCATGCGATCATGGACCCTGCACGTTGCACTGAACCCGATTGGTTCGAGCGAGCCACTCTGGTGTGCTGCCGATAAGCTCATCGATTAATGGCGGTGCTTTGGCGCCGACCAGTGCAGTGCGACGTCGATCGTACCCAATCGGCCATGTGGTTCGTCCTTTTGGATGGCTTCTCCGGCCGGCCGGCGGGGCCTCTGAATGAACTCACTATGCTTGTACGATTGATTTAGTGTTTATTTTCTGAAACGGCCGGAAGATTATAGCTAGCTAGGGTTCTGAAAGGGAAGAATGAAAGGAAAGGAGAAAAAAAATGTAGGATGATTAAGAGATGGACACTGACCATTGAGGGTGAGAGGCGGTCTAGCTAGGTCTGGAATTTTCTCTGCCACTGTCGCCACACAAGTTGCAAGCGCGCAAAAGATTAATTCAGAGAGCAACGTTCCACGTACGCATGGTTAATTAGGTATATAAGCTCGATCTGTATACAGCATGTCACTGTTGATGGTTTGTCTTCTCTTCTTCACCGGTTCTGCAACTACACCATCCTTAAAAATTACACCATTTCTTTTTTAATTGATTTCACCGTTCACTTTTAAATTTAACTTTGACTATTTATTTTATTTAAAAAATTTGCTCGAATGTATAAAATTTTAAGTTGTGATTTAATTAACTCTAATAATAAATCAAATTATATCAAAATATATAAAATTTATTAAAATTTTTTAATAAAACAAATGATCAAAAGTTAAATTTAAAAATCAACGATGACATTAATTAAAAAACGAAAAAAGTAAACAGCAGCAGCATGATAGCTCTACGTACCCACACAACAACCGTTGTTAAAATTCACGTAGCCAGCTTGCGACTGATCCAGGCATCGATCTGCGGTGGACGACGCGACAAGCAGTGTCCGAGGGCCCGCGCTTTCAGTACAGGCTACAGCAGCTTGGTACAATTACCGGATTCGCGTCCGTCATATTGTAGGATACGGCAGATCAATCAGTCTGACAGTTAGTGGAGCTCATCCATTTCGATGGCTCCACAGGGCGCACGTACGGGTACAGCACAACCGCCTTGTCCGCGCGCGAGAGAGCAGGCAGCATGCACGTCGATCCAACACACACAGGCAAAGCTAGCATGTCCATGCGGCTCCATGCCTGCTTGCTGAGCGAGCAATCAGTGGGCGAGAGCTTGTATTAACAGTGTTATTGTTGGAGGCTAATTAGACTAAGGCTCTGTTTCTTTGAGCTGAAACTTAATAAAAAAAAGCTTGTTTTTTTATTTAGTGAAAAATAGCTAAAAAATAAATTATTGTTTAATTTATTTTAATAAGCTACTGAACTAATAAGCTGTAAAATAAATTTGTTTTTTTATAACTTCTGCTTATTTCTATGAATAAACTAGAATTATGTCAAATAAGACCTAAAAAGATCTATATATTCTCCTCGGGATCTGAACAATACGGACCAATGACGATGATGCCAAGGGATAATCTATCCGCCATAATCTGCAGGGTCTTGCGTGACTGCGTCCTGCTGGGTGTTGTTCTTCATCTAGACGTACTGTACGTGAGTGGCATCTTGAATGCATGTCGTATGCACTCCATGCGTAGGTCAGCAACAACGATCATGTAGCTTACGTAGCGTCCAAGATCTCAAGAAAATACTGGGAGTAGTATATCCTGTTACTAGCACTCGATCGACCGTCCCTAAACTACTACTCCTACCTCTTAGCCTGTCCCCAGGCTCGTTCAAGCTACAGTGGACAACAGTCAAAGCCAAAATACAAAACCAGGAAAAGGACAATGCAATGCTTATCGGTACAGTACATACATTTATTCATTAATTTACCAGAATTATGTTCGTATATATGCATCGTCCAAAAACATTTATTTGTATGTGAGAAAATGTGAGGGAAAGGTTGAGGTAGAGAGTAGCATCGTCAGCACAATATGGGCACCCTTGGCCAGCGAGAAGCCGGCACCTCCAAAATTCCAACTCTGTGGTTCCCATGTTTGGTTTGGCTAGATCTAATCTAATCGTGTCAGTTTATAGAGCTAATGATCTGATAGACCGATATCTATCTTCCAGTAGCCATCATGCCATCCAGGTACGTCGACTGTTCATTGAAAAATTGTTGATGTGTGCTGTGCTGCCTGAAACCAAGGCAAGTGAACGGACAATTAATTGACGCTGATGTGATTCCTATGGTTTGATTGGCTCCTAAAACCTGCACTCGTGTTAGAGTACAAATAAACCTAATGAAAGTACTAACTGGCTACTTAGCCTCTCCATCCCATAGGTGAAACATCACCTCGCTCATTGCTATCGGTATGGCTGCAAATAGCAATTTGATCCTAAACACGACGGAGTTGGTGTGTGCGTGGGGGAGGGGGTTTCGTATGACGTACTTGGTGATAAAAGGGTTCAACCGTAGATCCTTCCACAAATTAAATCGGCTTTTTATCAAATTTTAGTTTAAAAATAAATAAAAATTTAGATTAATCTTAATCTGATCTGGCTCTCATTATCTTCAGTTCATTTTCTTCACCCCGTTTTTACCTTTGGATGTACTACACTGTCGCTGGTGCATGGGACTAGATCCGCGTGTAGGTGGAGTAGCTACATTGTGGATGGGGTGCACATGCGCCCATAAAAATAGAAAAAAATAGTGACTGTTGAATATTTTGACTACATATGAACCTTTTTAAGGCCAAAATGTTGCACCTCAACTGATAAATTATGCATTTATTCTATAAAAAAGCGAACTAGTATCCAACTCACAAGAGTCCTCGAGCTGCCAGAAAATCCCCTCAAGTAAAACTCAGACGGGTTCTCAACCCTAAAAGGGTCGAGACGGCCAAAGCATTGCTGTGTACCAATCTCAAAGCATGCATCAGGTAATCATGGGAACCTTGACCAATATAGCAATATATATATACCTGAAACGTTTTAGTTGAACATATAGTACGGGAGAGATGTTATCGTGCTTGAAAAGTACCGGAGGTACTTCACTTTTTCAATTAATCTCAGCTACCGATTTTTCAAAATTGTTGCTGGGTCCACCATTTTTGGTATTATACCGGATCCACTATTTTTGTACTTTTGACTAAGTAGTTATCTATTTTTAATCATCAAATTTGATTAAATTAACGGTTATGATTAACTCAAAGTATTGTAACATCTCTCATAGTACGGTAAATCATTTGCCCAATTGTTGAAAAATATGATCGCCAGGGCAACTGCTGCAGCTGGAAATAATCTTCGTGGACATGACAGGTGCGACATCTGGTTCGGGGGCAAATGCAGCATGCAGCCAGGGTTTTGAGCAGCGCAGCTCCCTGATGGATACCCTCCCACAGTTGTTTCCTGTCAGCTCTGCCTTGCTAGTGTTGAACTGTTGATGGATGCCTGCCGCACTCAGGAGTTCGCCTGTAGAGCTGCTGCCTGAACATTGTAAGTGCCCCAGACAAGCTGTCGGAAAAGCCGATCGATTGGGCGAAAGTCCTCGCGCCCCCAAGCAGGAAAGGCCTCCATTACCCGGCAACAAGCAACAGGAGGGATAGCAGCAGCTGGGTAGGGCTCCATGCCATGCCATGCGGTGCGCGCATGATGATGGTGATCAAGGGAACGGCGGGGCACATCGATCGTTTTCCTCTCCCAGCTCGATCGGGCGGGCACACGACGGACGGACGCGACGAGGAGCATGGGCACGCACAGTCGAGTCGATCGGTGTCTGTCCACCAGATTTGGAGCCGGTCGAAGGGTACGGAACCGATCTGCGGGACCATGATCGATCACCCGAGACCCCACCCACACGTCTGGAACTAGCCAATCAGCTTGCAGAGACCGAGCATCCGATCAGGCTGCAGCGCCGAGCAGCAGCTATAGCAAGTTTCCCACTTGCAAGCTCAACATGACTAGTGATGACTGATGAAGCCGACCAGAATTCATGCTTGCATAAGCCTTGGACAGCTGAATGCTGCGCGGACTGTGGCTAGCTGCCAGACTCGATCTGTGTCTGTGGCGAGATCTTATCCCAGTTCACAAGGGAATCGTCTTGAACGGATAGGTTCAGCAAGCGAGGCTACTCAACTTAGATTATTGTAGGAGTATGAAAAAAGAAGGAACATTTTTAGGTGATATAAATAACCAATGCCCTCCTCAGTTGAAGTAGTGGGTCTCGCAAAACTCTGCCCTCTTGTGATCAGGAGTTGGCAGGGCTACTAGATGAACAGGAGATCGACGACAGGACAAAAGAAGGCAAACAACAGTACAGTATATATGGAGGCAGATCGATCGAGCTGGTGAAAACTTTGGGACGTATAGCAAGCGATTCACCAAGTGCAAGCGTCCAAGCCACAGAAGCCAGTGCCAGAAGTTCTATCTAGCTGGGTTTTCGCCCTTGTCCCTCCAGTCCCAGCTGCTTGATTTTCGCCGAGAACCAAATAGGAGTATTAGTTTGTTCCGAACGAATGACATAATGGCATCAATTCAAGTACCACATGGACGCCATCTAATTGGAGGGAGCTGGAGCAGCTAGTGAGGCAGCCTTCATGATTGTGTGAAAGAAATTTTGGGAAAAAAGGAAGTTTTCTGACCAATAAAGATTTATAAAAATTCGCTTAATTTGGAGGCAGAAATGGATCAGGGTTTGGTGTGGCCTCCCTCAAGGCAAGCACCAATGCAGCAACAGGAGCATCGAAAAATACTCGAGGTAAAGTTAAAGCAAGCAACAGTTTGCCGCCGGGGTGGGGGATGCACCCTGTCACTCAGCTCCGGCCATTGATGGTCTTTGGGATCTTAGTAACCCACTAGGGGAGAAGATTCCTACCTCCTCTCGTCGACCTCTCCAATGTGAACTCATTGGCTCACTCTCACTCTCCCGCCCAGAGGAGTGAGTGTGCTTTGGCCGTGGCTACTTACGGAGACGTAAGCTGCTGCAGAATACGATGAAACAGGCAGGGTTATCCGGTGACCTGTCGCGGGCTCACGATGCTGTTCCAAATCCTGCCGGCCACCCGGTCGTGCCAAGCGGCGGCAAGGCACGGCCACGGAGCTGCACCTTGACGAGTCAACGGTGTTCCACCATGCAGATGCAGATAGGTATGGAGCGGGCGAGAACTTGCTGTTCCATTATCTAAAAAAATTGGATGATTCGAGCGTATCTTTTGTAGAAGTCGATGGTCCTTGAATTTCATAGATGAAAATCGTATGGATAATTATAAAGAAGTGATAAACCATATTGTGCGCCATGAGATATCATTCATAGTGCAATGTTAGGTCCAATAGGAGTTTAGGGATGTGTTGTCGGCCATTATATATGTTGCACGAGAATGGAGTCCACAATGGGCTACTAGTAGCTCTTGATTCTAACACAAAAGGATGTATTTTGTTAGAGTATAATTGATAGTTTAGAATTATTATTTTAGTTTACCATATATATCATAATTGTCTAGTACTATATGTATTATAATAGGCTATTATATATATTTCGGAGGAGTCTTGCGCTTCAAATCATGTATTCTATATAAACTGCCTCTTAAAGTTTAATACATCATCTATCATTCATGCAATTTCTCATCTCATTCTTTCTCATATTTATTGTGTGTGAGTTGAATTGTATCTTGTGAATACTCTAGTTTATCTTCTTACACTGATAAACTGGCATCCAGATATCACAAAAGCAATGATTTAAACTAAACTAAGATTATTTATCTACTTATAGAATCATCTTTTTGTGCTTACAAGCTACAAACTCATCAACATCACTAACTGCATTTTTTAGGCTATAAAAGCAGTAATCGATGATTTAGGGCGGCCCTTTTTCGGCCTTATACGGGCCACATACTCCATCCAACAAGACCCCATGGCGTGGCCTATAGTGTCGCAGGCCCCACATGAGGACGTCTCCCTCTCCCTCTTCTCTTTCTCGTTGCTCGCGGGCTCCCCCTCTCCTCCCCTGTTACAAATACCCACCGGCCCGGACAGCTCCCCTGCACACTCGCACGCCACCTCTGCCTCGCAGCATCAAGCTCGCAAGCGCTGCCATGGACGCCATCCAGGCCCCCCCTCCGCTACTTCGCTCTCCGAAACCCGGCATTGACCTCCCGGCCGCCGCCAAGGACGCGGCCAGCGAGGCCACGACCTCCGTGTTCGACCTGCGGCGGGAGCCCAAGATCCCGGCGCCGTTCGTGTGGCCTCAGGACGACACGCGCCCGACCTCGGCCGTGGAGCTGGACGTGCCGGTGGTGGACGTGGGCGTGCTGCGCAATGGCGACGCGGACGGGCTGCGCCGCGCCGCGGCGCAAGTGGCCGCGGCGTGCGCGATCCACGGGTTCTTCCAGGTGTGCGGGCACGGCGTGGACGCGGCCCTGGCGCGCGCTGCGCTGGACGGAGCCAGCGACTTCTTCCGGCTCCCGCTGGCCGAGAAGCAGCGCGCCCGGCGCGTCCCCGGCATCGTGTCCGGGTACACGAGCGCCCACGCCGACCGGTTCGCGTCCAAGCTCCCCTGGAAGGAGACGCTGTCGTTCGGGTTCCACGACGGCGCCACGTCGCCGGTCGTCGTCGACTACTTCACCGGCACCCTCGGCCCAGATTTCGAGCCCATGGGGTAATTAGCTAACTAGCTCGCTGCTCTACGGCATACCCATCCGTGGATCTTGCTTGGCATTGCGCCCGACACATTCATATCTATCTAAAAAAAAAGTAAAAAAGAAAACCAACGAATGACTGAACCGAAGAATGTTCATGGGCAGGCGCGTGTACCAGCGTTACTGCGAGGAGATGAAGGATCTGTCTCTGACGATCATGGAGCTTCTGGAGCTGAGCCTGGGCGTGGAGCGCGGCTTCTACCGCGAGTTCTTCGAGGACAGCCGTTCCATCATGCGGTGCAACTACTACCCGCCGTGCCCGGAGCCGGAGCTCACGCTGGGCACCGGCCCGCACTGCGACCCGACGGCGCTCACCATCCTCCTCCAGGACGACGTCGGCGGGCTCGAGGTCCTCGTCGACGGCGATTGGCGCCCCGTCCGGCCCGTCCCCGGCGCCATGGTCATCAACATCGGCGACACCTTCATGGTATGCACAGCATCCTCTGTTCTTCTTCTTCTTCTCCTCCTCCTAATTATTAGTCGGTCCTGTGGTGTCGGTACGTTAGGAGATTACAGATCGGAGGGAAACCAGGTAGCTCGCTCCTCTGTTCTCTTGCCTGCTCTGTCTCCTGCCGATAGTACCCTGATGGAACTAATTGGATGGGTTACACGTAGGCATGTCGCATTGCAGCTGCAACGTAGACGTGCCTTCGAGTTGGTTCCATACTTCCATCTCGAGTGGTAGGGCTACTTGCTCTATCGGCGAATGGTGGCGCGTGAGAATTATTAGCGCAGAGAGAGAGAGAGAGAGAGAGAGAGATGATTTTGTAGCTTTGCTCGGCGGCGGGGTGTAGCGGGGAACAGGATGCGGACACCGGATACGATGCCGCAGGCGGGCGGTGGCCCGCGGGTGGTCGTCGTCTTCCTTCCTTCTTCGCATGTGATCTGCATGCATCTCTCGACGTCTGAATTCTGATGACTCTACGGTTCTCGCTGCAGGCGCTCTCCAACGGCCGGTACAAGAGCTGCCTCCACCGCGCGGTGGTGAAACGGCGGCAGGAGCGGCGGTCGCTGGCCTTCTTCCTGTGCCCGCGCGCGGACCGCGTGGTGCGTCCGCCGGCCACCGTCGCCACGCCGCGGCGGTACCCGGACTTCACGTGGGCCGACCTCATGCGCTTCACGCAGCGCCACTACCGCGCCGACGCGCGCACCCTCGACGCCTTCACGCGCTGGCTCTCGACCGGTTCGTCCCACGGCCCGGCCGAGCCGCCAACGGCGGCGGCGGCACTCGGCACCTGAAGAAAGAGGTTGCCGTCGAGTCGAGTCCCCTTCCTGTACCACGCGGTCCACGCGCGCGCCAAGGTGCCGGCCACGTGGGCCGACGGCGGAGGGCCCCTCGCCGCCTTCCCATTTTTGGACGCTGCCGTCGGTTGCCTCATGCGGCGACAGCCTAGTAGTTGGACATGTATATATACAGACGGAGTATATATATATCTCCATATCTTTATCACCTCATGTCGAGTCGACCACGACCGTCCGATGGATGGATGCGTATTTGTTGTACGGACGCGCATCGGTTCCTGAAATTGCCGAATCTGGACGGACTCGAAGCTGACGAGGCAAATCCTTCTTTGGTAGCGGTAGATGGACGGGTGCCAAACCTTTGGGGGGGCCTGGATCTGAGCTCGTTGTCTCTTGGCTGAAGAAGCCTTTGTCAGCACTTGAATTAAACGACATGCTCTTGTTGGCATATGGGTGAGGGCGTCTGCAGGCTACTAAAGTACTACTAAGTCCTACCACTGTACTGTAATTTCTTCTGTTGAAGCAGAGCAGATTCATTCAGGAGACAAGAAAAGTTCACTCCAGATGAAGAAATGGAGGTGCAGTTGGAAGTACAGAACCAACATGTTTGATTTCTGGTTTCAGATAACCCAATTGGAGGTTAGTAGGTTCATCTGGGTGGCCAATTACAAAGCATGAATATACCTACATTAACATCGGTTATACAAGATGGCAAGACCATTTCTGCCTTCCCCTCCTAAGAAAAATACCCATGACAAAAACTTGAGATCGAGATGCAGTTTGATCTATGGTTTTTCAATCTCTCCCAGCCATGCCATATCATTCATATTTCTGTTCCTTTCCCGCTGGATCAGCTGCGTTTTCACAGCAATTGCACCAGCTGCACTGCACAGCTGCACAACCGCTCCAGTTGGTCCACTAATTTCATCATCAGTATGGGTCCAGTAACCTTAGTCGCACAGAACAGCAGCAGCAGGTAATTGTCTGTCGCTGTTGAGTGAAGTGTCTATTGAACTGAATTTGCCTGACTTTCTAGAGCTATCTTACAGCAACGTCACGCACCTTCAGAACAAATAAGGGTAGAGGGGGCAAAATAAATGTAGTATTCTACGATTACACCAGTGGGTTGCCTTTTCAGCATCAACAAGAATCATATGTTTCGTATTGAACAAAAAATCATCTAATTTACCCTAACAAGTAGCGATGGTTTTCTTCACCATATTTGTCACATGCTCGCTTCAACCTCCTTGGGCCGCCACATCGACTTCTCGACACAGAGCAATCCCTCATTACCCTTGGTGTAGGTCATACGCACCTCCCACTTCAGGGATTTAGCCATGCTCTCCAATTCAGCTATTGTTTCAGCATTGTCCCTCACAATCAGTTTGCCTTCTGGTCTCAAAACCCGATCAACCTCAGCAAAAATGGCCATCAGTTTGCACCTGTAAACAAAGAGCTCACATTTAGCTGTGCACAAAGTATCATACAAGTAAAATATGCTGCTGCTATGCCAGACTCAGGATGAGCATTTTTTTTCTATACAAGTATTAATTATTTCAGTCAGTTCGATTTTCAGCCTTGAAAAATTTAATTCACAAGAAATGATAGAGTAATGCAAGTTACACTGCAAGCAATGGCCAGTATAAGAAAAACGGATTCTGAATTTGTTGCTTTGATCAGAGTTAAGCTATTGGTGAGCATGAAGGAACTGCAACCATTCAGAAGAAAAAAAAAAACACTAACCTCTTTTTGAGCTTTGAGAACAGATGATCAGCGTGCAGAAGGTCGTAGGTTCTCGGGTAAGTGCTGAAAGACTCGCACCAGTCATGATACATACCAAACAAACCACGCTCATAAATGATGGGCAGGGTATCTGCTGAATCAACTGGCACAATATTCATAACCCAGACCTTTTGATCCCTCAGAGCTGCTGCAAAACTGCCAGATAGCAATGTAAAATGTTAGTTAAGAAAAAAGCAATAAGGAGGTGTCAAAATAAATTACTCAATATCAGTAATTCTCAATAAAACATGCAGTTGTAGTTTGAAATCCCATTACAAAAATATATCACCCAGTGAAAAAAGTTAGTTACAATTTTTCCCATTTTAATGACTTACAACTGGTGCCGACACATTGGCTATTATTTTTTTTACTACATTATCAACTTGGATTGATACTAAGAAAGTGCAGTCTAAATGATCCAAAATCTTTTGGTTTGCCCAACGGAACTGAGAAAGAAAACTATTTACTTACCCTCCATATACAGCTCTCATGTCCATGACATTTCTCACTTTGGACCAGTCAATTCCCATGCCATTCACATACGATTTACTCACAACCCGTTTCCAGTGAGCGTAGTCTGCCTCAAAGTCTTCTTTTGCAGGTTTTCCATAGACTCCGGTCCTAGAACTATCAATCCAGAAAGGGGTCTTCTCAAGCCTTTGCGGCCATGACTCTGCCCATTTTGATCCTCGGACTGATTGCTCAACAGGCAACTTGTGCATGCACGCTTCCAAAGATACATTCCTGCATGTCAAATTGTTATATAAGCAAAGTAGATAATTTTCCTGTGCAGTTGCAAATGTCAGTCTACTCAAGGAACTTAAAACATACCAAGCAGCATCTGCGTCATCAGTTTCCTTGCATAATGGAGGATTGTTTTCTGATCTTTTCTCATAGCAACTGTTATCCATTGGCTTCTTATATATGGCCATACCAACTTGGTTTAACATGTCTTTTGTCTTGCTGACCATCTTCCAGCACATGGACTTGGTCAGAGAGGACATGGCTGAAAAGTTTAATCATTGGGTGCAAGAACAAAATTAAATTCTGCACAGTTGTCCCATAGCATGTATACTGAACAAGTGCAAGCCTTGCTTCACTTATGCTTAAATTCATTCACTATTTTCACTAAGAACAATTGATTCTGCACCTTCAGGACTCACTAAAGGGAAAGTCATAGCAACCAAACTTTAATTACAAGCTACATTTTGATCTTTGTTTGCGTGTTTCAACCTCTGAATCAAAATACGGGCATAACAAAGCTGCTTTAGAGTTATAAGCCTGTATACTGTACTATTTTTTTTTTATGTTGACAACACAAAGCAACAAGCTATTGCTACTCTATCGATGATACCTAATTAAAAATGGGCAGCCCGGTGCACATAGCTCCAACTTGCGCAAGGTCTAACCACTTTAGGTTTTTTTGTACGCAACCTTCCCTTACATTTCTGCAAGAGGCTGTTTCCAAGACTCGAACCCATGACCTCATGGCCACAAGGCGGCAACTTTACCGCTGCACCAGGGCTCCCCTTTTTATCAATAATATTTATCGTTCCTGCGAAATGATATGCTTGTTTGATATGGATGCTGACAGTAAGAGCATAATTTCGTTTAGTGTGGGTGAAATTTAAGGAAGCAGTTAGTGCAATACCATTCCAAATCTCGACATCCTCTGGGAGCTTTTGGTAAACAGGAGTAGCAGACCAGACAAAATAACCACCAGGGCGTAACAAGCGGTTCAATTCCAGCAAAAGCATGCCACCTGTCAGTGGCAAGAGACAGCAAAATGACTGACATTCAGAGCAGATCAATCAAAAGAAATGAAGAAATTCCATAAACAAGACAAACCTTCAATGTGCCATGGGACCCTGCAGCGAGCACAATGAATGACATCAAAGACCTTGCTGGGGTATGGAAGTCTCTGGGTGCCCATAACAGCTGATATTGCTGGAATTCCTCTTTCTAGTGCAAATTGTACTTGAGCTTCATGCTCATCTTTTGGAGCTAAAGACATGGTAAGCACATCTCTATCAAACATGTATCCTCCAAAACTGGCAACTCCACAACCAACATCAAGAATGACGCGGCTTCGTTTGCCCCATGCAATATCAGGCAGTGCCTACAGGCAGAGATCTAATCAGTACAGAAGGTATGCCCATATATTAGCAAAGGCGCTGAAAAGGGGGAAAGCTTCAGAGTTCTCAACAGTGCAAATGTGAATGTGAAAGTGCTCTGTTTAACATAAAATTTTAATCCTTGAACACATGCAAATATCCAGAAAAATATGCTGAGGCTTTTTGTTTCATGATATACATGGGCGATAGCATAGAAAAAAAAATCAGTTAGCGATTCTTGAAAGGCTGAAGCTAATCAGTACCACTACGGATGACACTTAATACATGGTGCTAGGGTAAAATGATGATTGATGACAAACCTGCTGAATGGCATCAATGTAGTGGAGTGCACCATTCTTGAACTGAGTTCCACCCCCAGGAAACATGAGATAGTCACCAGAGACTTTAACCCAGTTTTGATGCCCCTTGTACTCTGCAAGCTTAGTGTGAGGAACATTGCTGTACCATACCTGCAAAAATAATGTGCCTGATAATAAGCAATCCAGGGAGCTGAAAATACTTTGGCACTGTAAAATAAAGAATAAACAGAATCACCTTGTCCCTGCACTGCGGCCACTCGACTGGGCGTTTGTACCCCTCTGGAAGTGGAACAAGGCAAGTAGGAGGTTCATCAGGGCAATGTCTCTCGCGATGCTCATAATGCTTGGTACTCTGAAGCTTCTTGATGGCCTTCTCATTGTCAAGGCAAGGAATGTAATCAGTTGCGGCACTGCTATTACACAGTTTCCACCTATAGCTGGTCGTGTCACTTGAAGATTCTGATGATGCTCGGACTTCCTTCTCATTCTTCGATTCTGCAGCCTGTGTGGAGAATGCACCATTCTGGGCATTTGACTCCTTCAGAAGTTCAGATTGCGCCCCATCAGGAAACACCTCACTGGACTTGGAGCTCTCTTCCTTGTCTCCACTTTCTGCCACCTTCTCTTCTATTTGAGGTTGCTCCTCCTGAGTTGTATCACCTTCAAGCTTTTCTTCTTGATCTTCCTTCTTCTCACCATCATTGTCAGTCCTGTTCTCGTCATCTTTCTTCTCCTCACCATTCTCCTCATCATCTTTCTTCTCCTCGCTCTTCTCCTCCGTATTGTCAGTGAACTTCTCCTCCTCAGATGAGTCCTTGTTAGTGGGTTGTTCTGGGATTGTATTATCCGTGTCCTCATATTTCTCAGGACCTTCACCACCACTACCAGAAGCTGCCTCCTCTGACGCGCCAAAATTCAGGGCCGGGGCCTGTTTCGTCCCCTCCGACTTCTTGTTGGACACCATGCCCAGCGGGAAGACGGGGGACGACGTCATCATCCACGCGCCGACCAGGCAGAGCGCCACGAACACAACGACCGTGGTGGTCGTGCAGAACGATGAGGATGACGAGGACGACCGCCGGCCGTCCATCTTTGCGCCGTGGCCAAATGCCATCAGTCCCTCTCGCACATGCACCGGGCCTTCACGCGGTTCGTCTGAACCACCAACTGCCTCGACCCACGAAAGTCGCAGCTTGTCTGCCGCTGCCGACCCGCGCACCTAGAGCAAACTGTAACCTTGTCAGGAACTGATGAAGTGACTCAGGTTTAAATCAATCGCTGGATCTAATGAAGCAATGCACGTATGTATTGCAACAACGCGGACTCGATCGACACTGCAATAAAAAAAAATTCTTTCTTTTTTTGAACGGAAAAAAATCCTTCCTTTTCTCTATTTGCTTCTTCTTTCACACAGAAGCAAGCTCCTCCTATACCGTAAAAAAAACAATGAAAGGGCGAAAGGAATTCCTCCATTTCTGGAGACAAGATAATATGGAAATGAAATCACTAAAACCGCATGTCCCGAATTGAGGAGCGGAAACGCTGCTGGATCTGCTGCGGATTACTCAGCTGGCTGGGTGCAAAACGCGAACTAATCAGCGCTGGACTTCCATCCAGAAAAAGAACTAAAGTACTAGCTACCCGCTATCGCAGCTCAGGAATGGAGCAACGCACCTGCTGGATCCACGCCGGCGAGCAGTCGGAGGCAAGAAAAAGACGAACGGGGCGAGAAATGCAGGATTCGTCGTGCTCGTACCTCGCCGGAACTGGAGCGGCGGAGGTCGGTGGCCCCCCGGCTCTCCGCGCGGATCTCGAAAGAGGAAGAGGCCTCGCCCTTGCGCGTCGTTGTTGGCTCTCTCCCTGCGCGCTCGGCCTCGCCGCGTTATAAAGCCGCGCGCTGGTTGCGAGGATGCGCTAGTGAGGGAGAGGAGATGCTGATGGAAACAGTAGTGTCGTGTGGGAGAGGAGACGGGGGAGGAGGCACTCGCTAGCAAGACGGCCGACCGTACCACCCACACGGCGTTAGATTAGTCTGAATATCTTGACCGAAATGTCCGTTCGCGTGTTTAGCGTTCTTGTAGATTTGCCCTTCCAAGATGTCATTATTGGCACGCATGTGTCGTTGCGGCAGCCGACTATCTGAGACGTGGTCACGGATTCGAGCAGCAAACACGCAGCGTTTCGACGGGGCTGGACGCGAAGACCATGGTGCCAAGGACGGAGCCTGAGGGCGCAGGTGGCCTCGGCCATTGCATCGCGTCCCTCTTCCCCTTTCTGCAACCGCAGCCACCGAGCAGCAGGCGGCGCACCGAGCCGGGCGCCCGTCGCGTTGCCCGGTGGCGGTGGCGGTCCACGTCGGCATCGCGCGGCGCGGGGGGGCCGAATTAGGGATAAACGCACCCTCAGTTATGTCTAATGCCGGCGGCCCAACCATCCCGACGCTTGCTGGCTGGCTGGATGGACTGAGACGGCCAAACCGCTCCGAACTTTGGGTGTCTCTGCACCCCCGCCAACGACCGCCCGTTCAACTGACGATCAGTGCTCTCTCTGCGTTGATCACTCGGTCAGCTGCAGCTGGTCAAAATTTCTGTTTCTATCCCGCGCAAAAGTGGAGAGCGGCCTTCCTGGTTCGGCAAGCGAGCCGCGGCCGGCGACGGAAACCCGCGGAGACGCACGCCCCCGGCCACAGATCTGAAGACGATGCCACGCATGTGCGGGGGTCACGCACCTGGATCCCGATCGATCCACCGGAAACGATCGAGGTGCTTGCATGAACGCGCATGTCAGCTCCCCGTGTTTCCTGACGAATCGTCCGCAAGCTATCGCTCACTCTTCAAAATTCAAATGGCACTGTTTACAGTGAAATCCATGTAATACCGCTAATCCTAAACGGAACGTGTCTGAGAGCGACAGGTTCGTAGTACCGCTGGCAGTGTGTAAAGATAAGCGCATTGGGAATGTTAGGTGCAGAAAGATTAGCGGGAAAAGGTGCGAGGTTTCAGTCGCTTGGAACGAACGCACCTGATTACGACCTGATCTCAAGCGGGTTGGGGTTGGGCAACAACACACAACCGAACATGTTAATCATGAAATCCCCCTCCCCTCTCGCTTATCAGTGCGACCACCAACATCACGTCACAACTTGCTTGGAATAATGGAACGGGAGTGCGGCTCTATCCGATTCCGGCACAACCATAAGGGATCCCGGCCTTACCCGAGACTACTTCGCCTTTGCCAGCTCTGGCAGCGGTTTTCCTGTTTTTGACGTAGAATCTTCAATGTTTGGGAGAACTCACGAGTTACGACTAGGGATGCATATTTTTCTTTTACTGAGTTAAGTAAATCGGACCAAAACTCTTTTAAATGAACTAAAAATATCTCGTCATCTATTGTTGCTGTAGTTTTCGTCATCGTAAATGGAACTCTACCACAGTTCACAAGAACAAGTTATGCTCAAGTTTTCCCAATCTGATAATAATATATCTATACCTCTCCATTTTCTTTAAATACATTTTGTGTGCAGGCCAAAACCAATAAAAGGGAGTAATAAACAAAAAAAAACCGTGGTCGGCAGGATTCGAACCTGCGCGGGCAGAGCCCACATGATTTCTAGTCATGCCCGATAACCACTCCGGCACGACCACTTGTGATGCTGCAAAAGGTATAATACTATACTCCTTCAAATGCCAACACATCATCCATCACAAGCTTAAACAACACCGCACTGGATTGCCTATCCCTTCTTGAATATGATGAACAGTAACGCTTATTGCAGCACCTCTGCACATAAATTGTACAATACTCCACACTGATGATATGAAGCCAGAGAAGTTTCTAACATCTACTCTGTAAGGATGTATGGATAAATTAGTTTCTAGGTGCATACATCCACACCGTTTTTGGTACTACTTAATTTGTGCATATACATCCACACTTATCAACAACACAAGGTCTACAGAAGATAATATGAATATGGGTACACAAGAATCATCAAACAGAGGGACCTGAGCATCATGTCGCAAGGGGGCGAATTAAAGAGATCTTCCACAACTATTACTTACAGATTCCAAGAGGTCAACAAGTCTGCTGAGGATTGCAAATTTGCATTTGTGCTAGCGAGTGGCAAGGCAAGTGATGCTAGGCTACCGGGACAATTGAATTAGTAGCCCTCTGTCGCTGATCCCAAATCTCACATGTGCCCCAGCACAGGCCATGGAGTCACTCTATTGGCAGGAAGCATAGGCCTTATCATCGGAGGTCGCCTTGTCATCATGGTCTCATTCAGGCGTGATGCTTGTCCCTTGAATCGGGATGCCTTCTGCAGAGGTGTTGAAGAGGATCAGTTGAAATGTCCATTTATAATCCACATTTCACATGACAGTACCTAGAATTGTCAGGGAACAATGCTCTAGTGTTTATGTTGCACCGCCATGTGTTTGATATTACTACTCCGTCCCGGTAAAAATTTATTTCTTAACTTTTGTTGACCGACACATTGACCAATAATTTTTATAAATTTGGTTAAATTAAAAAAACTTAATATTTGTACTTTTAAAATCATCTAAAGAAATATTTTCATAATATATATAATTTATATTAATAAAATCAATTAAATTTATCAAAATCATTTATCAAAGCTGTAGTCAGCAAAAACCTAAAAATAAACTAGAGTACCGTTCATCCATCCTAACCCGTACTAGTCAGCACAAGCAACAACAGATGTGCTTGTGCAGATAGCAAGGCATCAGGTTTTCTTTTCTTGTGTTTTCCTTTATGCTTTACTTTACCCAGGGCGTAAGCAGAACAAAATAGGCAGCGATCCAAACTCAAGTGGTCCAATTGTCCAAGAAGGCAAAATTCAAATAAGACGCTTTGCATTTGCACCAAAAAAGCGGATGGAAAGGCATCACCTTTTCGTCAATGAAGAGGCGGACACGCGCGACGGCCCTGCTCTGGCGCCACATCCGGTACAGGCGGCGACCTAGCACGGCGAGGCCGAGCAGCGCGACAGCGACCGGCACGGACCACGCACTCCTCGCCGCGCGCAGGACCCACACGCGCAACGCGTCCAGCGGCAGCTTCCACCACGGCACCTCTCCTCCCCCCTTCGCCACCGGCCCCTCCTCCTCCCTCGCCCGCTCCAACGGCTCGGGCACCTCCTCTGCCTCGGGCCGATCCCCGTCGGAGGACGAGTCCGACCACAACGCCGCGCGGTCACGGCCGGGGAAGGCGAGGCCGTCGGGGTGCGGGTCCACCGAGCTCGCGTCACCGGAGTCCGCGAGGAGCTCCTCCTCCCCGTCGTCGTCGTCTTCTCCCTCCTTCGACAAAGACGACGACGCCCTTCTGGGGTACTTGGCGTCGGAGCCTAGGTCGAAGTAGTCGTGCTTGATCGTGCCGGCGTCGTCCTCCCCGCCGCCGGCGTGCGGCTCGGCCGTTGCGACGGCCTTGGGGGACGCGAGGAGGAGCTCCCAGTCCTCGTCCATGACGAGGAGTCTTGCCACCTAGCGTTCCGGCGCGGGACGGGCCTCGGGGGGCGGGTCGGGGACTCGGAGGCAAGGTGGTGCGCCGTGTCGGGTGGGGAAGGCGGAAGGGGAAGAAGACAC
>BCLG01001385.1:77185-92099 GCA_001602295.1 Zoysia matrella | reverse complement strand
CACGTCGCCAACGCGCTGGTCGACGCGTACGCGAAGCTGGCGTCGCCGGGCGCCGCGCGGGGCGTGTTCGACGAAATGCCGGCGCGGGACGTGGTCACCTGGACCTCGCTCCTCACGGGGCTCGCGCGCGCCGGCGCGCACGACGCGGCCGTCGCTGTGTACCGCGACATGGTCGCTGCGGGGGTCGGGCCGGACCACTTCGTCGTCGCGGCTGTGCTGAGCTCGTGCGCCGGCTCCACGTTGCTGGAGCTGGGCCGGTCGGTGCACGCCGCGGCGGTGCGGCTCGGGGTCGAGCCGTTCCTCTCGGTCGGGAACTCGCTCGTGTCCATGTACGCTAAAACCGGGTCGCTCCGGGACGCGCGGACGGTGTTCGACGCGATGCCGGCGCGGTGCGCCATCACGTGGACGGCCCTGATCGTCGGGTACGCGCAGAACGGCCGCGGGAGGCGGTCGCTCGAGGTGTACGCCGAGATGGTCCGGTCCGGGTGCAAGCCGGACTACGTGACCTTCATCGGCCTGCTCTTCGCGTGCAGCCACGCCGGCCTCGTCGACGCCGGCCGGGCTCACTTCCGGTCCATGGCGTCGGACTACGGCATCGCTCCCGGACCAGATCACTACGCGTGCATGGTGGACCTGTTAGGCCGGGCGGGACGGCTCGAGGAGGCTATGGACATGCTGAACCGGAGCGCGACGGAGCTCGACGCCACGGTCTGGAAGGCGCTGCTGGCCGCGTGCCGGGTGCACCGGAACGCGGAGCTCGCCGAGCGCGCGGCGGAGATGGTGTGGAGGCTGGACCCAACCAACGCGGTGCCGTACGTCATGCTGTCGAACCTGTACTCGCGCGCGCGGAGGTGGGCCGACGTGGCGAGGATCCGGTCGCTGATGAAGGCGCGAGGGATCGCCAAGGAGCCCGGGCGCAGCTGGGTCGGCGTGCACGGCGTGACGCACCTGTTCCACGTCGAGGACCGCAGCCATCCGCGGGCGGCAGAGATATACGACAAGGTGGAGGAGATGACGGAGAGGATCAGAGCCCACGGGTACGTGCCGGAGACGGACTGGGCGCTGCAGGACGAGGCGCCGGAGGGGAGGGAGAGGGGGCTGGCGTACCACAGCGAAAGGCTCGCCGTGGCATTCGGACTGCTCGCCGTGCCGGCGACCGCGCCCATCCGCGTGTTCAAGAATCTCCGGGTGTGCGGCGACTGCCACGCCGCGATCAAGATGGTCGCGCAGGTGTACGGTCGGAAGATCATTCTGAGAGACGCGAACTGCTTCCACCACATGGAGCATGGGGTGTGTTCGTGTGGGGATTACTGGTAGGGACTCGGAAGGAATAGCTGGCACTTCTGCACACGACGATGCAGGAAACCAAGTAATCCCTCCGGTTTTTTAAGTTATTGACACTTTCGGTTTTAAATTATTATCACAGTTACTTTTTAACTTTAATTTTGACCATTCATCTTATTTAAAAACTTTGTTCAAATGTGTTAAATTTTGTTATTATTTGATTTATTATTAGTATAATTTAAATCACGATTAATAATTTTAGATATTAAATTTAAATAAGACAAATAGTCAAATTGATGTTAAAAATGGACGGTGTCTAATAATTTAAAATTAAAGGGAGTAGTTGCAAAGAATATGGCACTTAGGATTTTACTTGTGCTGCGTTTGCCGGTTTTAAACGAGGAGACGAGGGTGTAGGCAGTCGCCCCATGACCACGAGGAGGGAATACTGGGCCGGGCATTCACTCGAGATCCACGATATATATTGGGCTGACCAGAGTTGCAGGCCTCATTTGCCAAAGCCCATCTCTTCTTCGCGAATAGCCTCGCTCGCCAGGGAAGACGACGAGCTCGCTGGCCGTTGCCTCCACGTGACTGAGCCCGTTCTCATCCCACTCGCACAAGACGAATACCAGCTCGATCACCACCTCGTTCAGATGCCGCCGCGCGCGTCGCGGTAGACGGGGTCCCTGCCCGACAGCACCGGCCACCGGCGCCGCCGGCTCAGGCAGGCCGCTCGAGGACGTCGTTCGTGGACCAAAACGACGGCCAGAAGAAACAGCTTCGACGATTAAACAAGCGAAATGTGTCCCGTCGATCGCCAGATACTACATGTCGCGGTGGTAGCACTGGCGCCAGCGATCAAGTGCCACGCTAACTTGCTATGGAAACGCAGTGATATGATGCTTCACGACGCACATGCGGAACAACTCGTTACTGGACTCACGGCCAGCCGTACACCCTGCGCGTTGCAACTTGCCCTATTTGCAAGAGAGACGACGACGACTCCACGGACGAAAAAGAAGTCCTTGGGAAGTTTGTCGAGTACTCGTAACGTTCACTTGCCAGGAAAGTTGAGAGCACGAGTGATTCCAAGAAATAGAATAAAATAAAAAAAAAGAACCCGCCGGACAGCCCCACAAGACTAGTGATGCCTCGTTTTAGTAGACAGTAAGTAAACAGAAATAGGAGTGTTTCTTAGGAGTGTCCCATATTGCCGCAGCTTCAGGAAATCCGATGTTGTTATATAAGGAGAGAAATAACTGCAAGGCCAATATTCTCAGTAAAGAAAACCGACATTCGGTATTCATCTTTTTTTTAAAGAAAAAATAACTAAAACAATTATAGTTAGCCTGTAAAAGCAGGATGCGAGCCGGAGCAGCATGTTGTCCAGTTGACTAATTCTAGATGGGCGGCTTTGGATTCCAGGCGACGGGCATCTGGATCGTGCGCAGCTCTACCACGCAGGGGAGGTCCCCCGCACAAAACCGTTTTACCACGTCAAACATCCGCAGACCTACGCTTGGTCAACAGGCACCAAAACAGGGCAGGTGAAGCGAACCAAACAGATCCAAAGCAGGGACCTCATGACAAAAACCATTGTGAAGACAAGCTGTCCGCCAGGAGCCGCATCGAGCCTTGGGTCCTCTCCATCTGCATCTAGTAGTCTCATGAAGCCATACACTGATACGCTTCCAGGGCGACGGTGAAAGTGAAACGAACAGAAAAGGAAAGAACGACTGGATCTGAATCTGAATCTGAATCTGAATCTGAATCTGAATCTGAATCTGAGTTAGTACTGCTTTGGCTTAATTTTGGTCAAACACTTGTTACTATCTTTGCATATTCACCGCCGTCCAACTGGCTGCTTAAACAAATATGGAAATCCTTTGTGGTGGCCCATATAGTCCTTACTAAGCATATATTACAACTAAAATTCCTCCCAAGCCATTTATATCCGACAGGCGACAGACCCTTCTTGGGACCTTTAATTTGAGGCCAAGAAGCAAATACTATAATAGTACAACTCGCATAGCTGTCACAGGAAGGAACAGCTAAGGAAGAGACGACAGAGCAGAGGCCCATTCCAGCCTATCCCATGGTGTCACTTGTTAGCAAAGATATTATGAGTTGTGGAGCAGCAAAACCAACCAAAAGTGAATTCCAAGTTTCCAACTCGGCCTTTTCCAGCCAGTGCCAGCGGACAGCTCCTCAGCCAGTGCAAGATCTAGCTACATGCTACTTTGATAGTAAATGAAATTAGAGTGCTGGACTAATGATGAGTCAAGCTACTGGAAAACTTTACAAAAAAACCTTTTGATTGCCACAAAACTGTTACCATTGAGTAAGAGGAAGAAGAGGAGGAAAAAAGTGGGGGGACATAGTAGAGGGGCAAAAGGCACAGGCCAACACTTCTTAGTATCTAGGAACTTCCTTAAGAGGAAGCATGGGCATTGCAGCGCTTGGCGATGAGCCTGAAGGTGATCTAATATGGGCGCCGCTGCGAGAGGAGACCCCGATTTCATCTGCACCGTCTTGCTGCAGCTGGTCTTCCCTGATCATTGTGCGGAAGGATATAGAGCCCCGCTTCGTTGAAGTTTCAGAATTCCACTCAATTTCTCGGAAGCTCTGGTTGGCTACAAGTGATGAACCTTCACAATAGTAATCATCATAAGGCACCATCTCCACAATTTCCCTGTGGCCTATATCTCGGAGGGCCAATGAATCAGCTACAGGGTAGTAAACCAGCAAGAGAATCCAAACAGTTGTGCAGGATAGCATCATCATGAACGACAGGAAGATAATACCCTCAAAGGCCAAACCTCCCGGCTTTGGCAGGACTGAAAACCCAAGGAGGAGCACCCTGAGAGGAAGGATGCAGAGCACTGACAACATCAGCCAAACCCTCCTTCGCAGTGCCTTGTTGATGACCAAGGATAGCACCCTTGATCCAACATATGACACATAGCTCACCAGGATAGCATCCACAAGTCCCAGAAAAATGGTGCCAAACAATGGGTAAGTGCATACGCTGGTACCATCAACTGCCATGGACGTCCGGATGAAGTATTTAGCAATCTTTCTCCTCCCATGTTCAAGGTTCTCATCTCTAACAAATCTGGGCCCAACAAAAACTAGAAGTGCCTGCACAAAGAACACTGGAATGCAGAAAAGAAACATGTAGCCTATGGTCTTCCAATTCCATTTTCGGTTCAAAGTGCCCTGCTCCCTCTTCTGTAATGAGCCATGGAGAAGAAAAGCAAATGCAAAGAAGATGCCTGGCTCTGCAAACCCTAGATTGGAAAGTATGTACACATCACATATGTTCCTCTGCCACACTAAGCTGGAGAACAACTTTTTCTTCAAGAAGCTCAGTCTCACTATCTCCCCTACTCCCCACCAAATGGTGATTAGGATCAGGACAATGCGAGTCACCCAGGGGCCATTAAAGTATCCAAGCGGAAGGAAGGAGGACCCTCTCTGAATCCGACATCTGAAGTAAACTGACTGGAAAATGCAGAAGAGGCCCAGAGCAGCAAACAGCGCAAATAGTATAATTGTCAACACACCGAATGCATCGGCAGCTACTCTGGTCAGGCGCATCACCTGAAGCACGGCTGCCACGCATGCTCTCTGCTCGCATCGACTGCACAATAGCCCGCAAATACCATGTACTCAGCTACCTTTAAGTATCAACAATGGCCAGCTTCTGCAGCACTGCAAACATCAAACAATAGCGTAAGGCTGATTGCAAAGGTAAGGTGAATTTTGCAAAGATTGCATATTGTTTTTTTTATATATATAAAAAAAGGAATTAGTCCCCCCCCCCTTGGCTGTAACTCAAATCTTACTCGTAAAATTTATTCGATTCGATTCGATTGCATCCTAAACCTCCGGCACTCATACCACGATAAATCAATTACTGACTACAAACGAAGATGATGCAATACTGAAACACCATAAATTGATCGGCTGAATTAAGAGGCACATAACCCAGGGCATCTTGAATAAGCTAACAAAAAGGTTTCCGTTCTATCACTAAATCAATGCAATTTTAGCTGGTTAACACTTCAAAAATAGTTAGAACAGCAGTTCTTTCTTCCTACCTGTCGGCTAAGCAACATATTTGCTAGTTCCCCAGCTAAATGGCCCAAACCAAACCATTTACACAAACGTGAGAGTAAGATCACCAAAATAGATGCCTGGAAATGTTGAGAAAAAACATCTCGAGCTATAAAAAAAATCACCTCAAAGAAGGCCGGAGCGCGGGGAGCGCCGCAAGGGCCCTCCCGGCGGCGGAAGCTGTGGCAGCCGAGAAACACGACGGAACCAGGCGAATCCGAGGTCGAACGGGCGGCGGCAGCGAGGCGGGGCGGGATCCGGCAGTACCGGAGGTGGAGTGGAATGGAGCCCTAGCGGCGAGGCGAGGAGGTGAGGACGGGGGAAATGGGGGAGAATAGCGAAGGAGAGAGAAAGAGAGAGAAGGGGGAGGGGAGAGAGAGAGAGAGAGCGGAGACAGAGCGAAGAAGAGAGGTGGGGGGTGGGAGACAGCCTGTCTCCAGTTGTCTTGCGGCTCGGTAGCCACCGAGCCTCCAGCCTCGGCCGTCCCCACCCGAACCTACGTGGCGCGGGAGCAATTGATAGGTGCACAAGCCCGTTGCACCAGGTTTCATGGCTCTCTCCTTTATAGGCTGTTGCTGTGTTTGCGGCGGCGGCGGTGATTGATGAGAAGGTAATAATAATATTGTACAAGATAGAGGTAAATTGCATTGTTTACCGATGAAATTGATTGACAGGTTGGAGTAAGGAAACTTGGAAAAGGACAACTGAAAAAAAAATAGATGAAATATGATATTGAGTGTGATATCAGAGGTGACGGTTTAGAATTATAATTTATCAATGAGTATGGTGAGTGACAACTGATGTGAGGAAGACGAAGGCAAGCAAAAAGTGTTACGGTTATCGGTCGCTTGTGGCAATTCATCAAGAATAAATGTAAATTTTATTCTATTGTTATGTGATTAAAATTAATAACTTCATAAAAATGAACCCTACATTAGGTCTACAGTTTTTAAAGTATATTTTCAACATTCTAGTAACTATCAATAGTAGAATGAATATAATTGGAAAGTAGCATCTAAAAGCTCTATTATATATTGCTTTAGGGTCAAGTATTCTATAAGGAAAACAATAATTTTACTTTGTCGTAAATATAAAGAAAACATTAATTGTAAGAGATTTTTTATAAGAAAATAATTATAGATTTTTTGTAAGAGGCTCCATAAGGTTACATTAATTTTACTTTGTTGTAAGATGTTCTATAATGAGAACATTAATTGCTAGAGATTTTCTATAAGAATAACATTATATACTTTTGTAAGAGGTTCCATAAGGAAAATATTAGTTTTGCTTAGTTGTAAGAGATTTTGCATGAAAATACTAATTTGATGTGGAAAGGAGATGTGTATCTCAAACTCAATATTATGGATGACATAGATCAATTTCATAAAGCAAGTTGTAAAGCAAGATGTGGAACAACTTTTATCTTACATGGCGTGCCTTGTTTAGAACCCTTATGGTCCAACATCTAAACCGTAGGTGGAACACGAGAGTGGATCAACTTTTATATTAGATGTTTTGGTTTGTACACTCGTGACCATTTAAACTGTAAATGCGAAGAATTTAGAGATGGAGCGAGTAAAAGATATGATGACATTGATTAATTTCATACTGTAAGGTGTAAAGCGAGATGTGGAACAATTTTTTATCTTATATAGCGTGTCTTGTTTAGAACCCTTATGGTTCAACATCTAAACTGTAGGTGAAACATGAGAGTGGATCAACTTTTATATTAGATGTCTTGATTTGTACACTTGTGACCACAAAACCGTCTGTCATATTGAATTTGCTTCTAAAAATGTTTCAAGTCACATGATATGTGGGGTTCGACATATGAGATAAACATCAATGTCAAATCTTTATCAAACATATTTGTAATATGTTCTTTTTAACTAAGAATTTGACAATTTATGAAGCCTTTTTTTTTTGGTAAAGGGATTTTTATCCCCACGTGATGTCCTGCGTCGGCCTCGAACGCAAGCGGCATGCGTTGTAACGAGCGACAATTTATGAAGCCTTTACACGTAAGAAATTGTATATGTCTCTTTGAGTTTTTTTTTGTCTCACATTATAAAAGATGTCATTACAATTTTGCTAGTCTTAAAATATGTAACTGTAGTGTCAGTGACATGGGCCATCTATTTTAATGACATATGAATCATGATGGTATAGCTTAATTTTTACAAATTTGTAATAGTATAGATTAAATTAATCCTTACAAGCAAAGGTTCTTGGCTTTTACTAACGCGTGTGACAACTAAGCAAGTGGCGCCATGACCGAGAGAGTAGTGAGCGTTAGTTAGGATAGCCACCCTTTACTAGTCGCTTTTCGAAACTACACATCCATCCCTGAACTGAACATGAACAACGGGTGCACAAGGACAGAACTGCGCGCTTTAACGCCGTGACGATGGCGCACACGTCGACTACATCGTTAAGCATGCATGCATCACTCTCAGCCTCAGCACTTGAACCGGCCTGGCAGCGTTGAAAATGCAGGCGGCCTGCTGGGCACGTTGAGGTTGCGCACAGCGCTGCGCTGCACGGGAGACATGGATGGAATCGCGCTGTCCCTGGATCTTGGCCGATGCGTACCTGACGGCGGTACGCGACGGGATGGGGGACACGCAGAGGCAGAGGCCGGCAAAGCATTGGGGTGCCGCCGGTAGCCTTGCGATTGCAAGCCAAGGTCAACCATGCGTGGGTTCGTGGCCCGGCTCCCCTCCTCCTTTCACTTACTTGGGTCGCGCTGTCGTCGCGGCGAGGGGCACCATCGGATGCCCGGACGTGCGGTGCGGTCCCGGCGGCGAGACGGCGACCCTCTAAACCTCGTACCCGCCTGCTGCACGCGGCACGCCGCTCTGCGCGCGCGAGTTGCCTGGCCCTGCGCTCTCGCATTGTATCTGCTCAGCTCGCATGTCGCCTGATCGCATCTTTTCTTTTGTGATCGGGAGGCACTCCACTCATTGCCTGCCCCTGCCCCTGCCCATCCGTCCGCCGCGCTGGCCAGCAAGTGTCAGTCGGTTCACACCCACGGATCGTGCCGTGTCGGCGCTGGGGAAATCATGGGTCGCGCGGCTGGGCACGGCTTGGAGCGCTGGCGTTCTGGGCTGGCGCACCGGTGCCGTATCGTCTGGTACGCGCAGACGCGGGAGGCGCGGGCACCTTACAGGTTTGCAGTGTCGCTATTGGTGAAAGGTGAAATCTGAGGAGAATAGGACGAGGATCATCTGAAAATCGCTGCGTTTGACAAGGAACAGCCTCGTTGCTGCTGACTGACTGACTGGCTGACTGAAACTGCCTCGTTACAGGTTTCACTGCTGCTGACTGAAACCTCCACAAATTTTGGGCTGAATTTACATTTCCTCCCGAGCCAAGATTTATTTATCTCACTTATTTACACTGTTCTACATTTCTTGGACGAATAAGCTAGACATGCTCTACACGGAGTTGCTCTAAACAGAAGAGAAGGGCGAACGGTGGTAAAGCGATATACAGATGCACCATACAACGGAAGCAAATTGTGCGGTAGGTGATCTTGGATGATGTGTAGTGACGACAGTGCGGTTTTTCTCATCAGATCCATCATGCTCTGCAGGCTATGAATTGACGACTGTGCCATTGTGGTGATGAAGTCCTGCATTGGACGGGAAAGACAAGTTCAGTAAGAGTGTAAGGAAACATAATGGAAAGAATGGGCCTCCATCATAAGATAGCTTTTTCCATGTTTCATGATGAGTACTGCATACTTTGCCTTTCTTCCACCAATCGACGATGAGGTGCCGGCGTTTGGCTTGCACATCGTTCGCGACGGCGGCGGCTGCGAAAACGAGTATGGCAAAAAGTCAAATCCCATTTAAAGGCGTAGAGCGAGATGGATTTCGTCCACCAGCAAAATGAACATCTGAGAATCATGAGAGCACTGCGCTGTCAAAGAACCCCGTACATTTGGAGCCCTCGCGTTTGCATTTCCAGTCTGCAAAGGAGCTGTTTTCCTCGATGTGGATGCTCGAGATTGCATTGTCACCTGGGTGCCCTGCACAAAGGTTCGCGGCAGTTGTTAGTGGGTCCATTTTATTCAGTACAGTATTTGCGGTGCGTTCATTTCAGTTCTCATTGTTTCCGCTTCAAGTTGGATGATTTTTGAAGATATCAGTATTTTGGTAACTTACGACATGATGAAGAGAAATGTACTGTTTGATCAAACTAATCCGATTCGCCCAAAACTTATTCCATAAAATAGATCCCATTTCATAATGAGCTCGGCCGGGCGAACCATGGATCGAGGGCGGTGGGTAGTTGGGCTCTTCCTTTCCGCTCATCAAGACGAGGGCCCATCTGATTTTCTTTATTTTAAAATTTTAAAAATAGAAATTACTATAAAAAATAATTTAGACATCTGAAACTAGATAATTTTTTTCTTCTAAATTTATATAATTTCAAGTATTTTCATTGTTTCACATACATATAATTCTAACTCTGAATTTGAAACTTTCTAAGATGATAAAACTATTTCTGATGAACAACTTTTGTTTTTGACTCATCTCCAAATTCGAAAGATTTATTTTTATAAAATTCAGAAAACAAATTTATAACGAAACGGTGACTCAGCTCACTGTTTGAATTTTGAATTTGAATTTAAATTCAAAATGTGAAATTTTAAATTTCTAAATAAAATGTACGTGAAACAATGAAAATACTTGGAATTATATGAATTTAGAAAAAAAATTTATCCGTTTAGATTATTTTTTATAGTTATTTCTATTTCTAAATTTTTTAAATAAAATGTGTTTTAAATTTTAAATTGGTCCTAAAACAAAATTTGTTCCTTGTAAAATAATTTAAATTTCTGTAAAGTTTTATAATTTTTTGAGGTTGTTAAGTATTAGTATTCTAATTTAGAATAACATCAACCTAAATCGAGTGTTTAAGTCAACGAAAACGCTACGTCACACTGCCACACATCGAACGAAACCAACCACACGTAGACGCCAGATCAGCCAAATCCACCCAGGACAAAAAACGAACGGGCTTTGAAAGTTAGAGAACTCTGGACGCTCGATTTTGTAACCGAGTGACAAAAATCGCACAACTAAAAAAAGTTGAGAACTGAAATAAGACTTTTTACTTATCTTTTTTTTTTGGCGTAGCCGCGCCGGGCCGGGCCTCTTGTTTGGGCCCTGTGGAGCCACACGAGTTCACGACGACGACGCGATGACCGTTCGCCCGCCGACCACATATTCCGCCACGGAGGCAAGTTTCCCTACTCGATCTCGATGACTCGATGCCACGTATCGGTGTCTCAGAAGGCCCCACGGTCCAGTCTCTGCGCATCGGGCATTCCGCCGACGCACACCTTTCTTCGCGGTCTCCCCCACGCCACAGAAAACGAGAAAAACCTGAATATTTTTCGCGTGCACGGAAATTACAAGCGCCGGTCCGGCTCCGGCTCGTCCCCGTGCGGCGCCCCGCGTTGCTGACCGCACCACCCGCCGGCGAGTGATCTGATGGCGGCCGCGGCGGCACGCGCAGCGCCGCCGCGCGCTCTCTCCGCGGAGCCGAGGAGGGCTCCATCTGGCGCCGTCGGCGTCTCCCTTCCGCGAACCCGGGGCAGGGTTCGCTCGGCGTGGCCCCGCGAGGTACATCTCATCTCCCATGCTTTGCTCAGAGTGGCAGATAGATATCACCGTGGGCATCCTTCTCGATGCCGTGGTTCTAGGAGCTAATGCGATCTTATGCCATCGCGATTTTAGGAAAATCTTTGTGGCTGTCACCGATTGGTGTCTAGTTCCAATTCAAGATCATTGCTATGTCCTCCGTGCGGTTGTGCTCAGATGGCTTTGGCCGAAACTAGAACTGCTTACCAGCATGATGTTGATAAGCACAATGGAATTCTGGTGAGGAAGCTTTTACAGTATGTAATCGAGTTACACACTCCATGTTTCTGCAGCCTCTGCTTGCTAATCTATTCTGATCGTTTCCTGCAGGCCTATGACTTGGTTCAAGGCAGCCTTGTAAGTGGTGCATGTGCGCTTATTATTCGTCATTACTTGTGAAACTCGCTACTTGTTGGAATTTGCTGTTCCAGTTAAGATAGTCATTTATTCAACGCTTCACCTTAGGTGCAATGGAATTCATTTATGGACAAATCCATACCTGATCCACCGACAGCTGTTCTACTACATGGCATTCTTGGCAGCAGGAAAAACTGGGGTGCGTGAACAGTGCTTCGTTTCTACTTCTGTAATTTATTTTCGTGGTGTGTTGGATAAGTTCTTATTTATTTTTATATTGCATTGAGCTAAATGCCTTGAAACTTGTCACATTTCTGGTATGAGAAGTGTTGATTTGGAAAGCCAATTGACCATTTTTTATTGTGAAGGATCTTTCGCAAAGAGGTTGGCTCAGGAATTTCCAATGTGGCAGGTAATTTTATCTGTCATTCTAATGACGATCTGAATTGTTTCACACTGCAAACAAGAAAAGAAAAGGATTGATTTCAAATATACCTTGATACAGTTCCTCTTGGTTGATTTGCGTTGCCATGGCGATTCAGCAGCAATTAAGAAGCGGGGACCACACACTGTTGCCTCAACTGCCCTTGATGTTTTGAAGCTGGTTCGTAGGCTCGTAGCTTGCCACTATTATTTGTGCCTTGGTTTTCTAAAATATATTATTGGTTAAATGTGGTTGTGGTAGCTTGTTTGAAAATAAAAATCAAGATTGCCATGAAACATTCCAAAACTAGCTTAATTACATACCTCAATCAATTTAATATTGACATCAATCATTTTGCACTGATAAACTGGGAGGATTATGGCAACTTGAACCACCTCTTGAGGTTACAGTTTTCACATGATAATCACATGGTAACGTGTAATTACATGCCGATTGCCATGAAGGAAACAAAAAAGTACTGTCACCTCGCACGACACTTGTTCTTAAATCACTGATGCTATATTTAGTGTCATATCTTATTGACTTATCCAGTTCACTTGTGCTTATGTATCAACTGCCCTGCTAATTTCATCTAAATTCAACAGATTGTACAGCTCAGGCTAAACCCTCGGGTGTTGGTTGGTCACAGCTTTGGTGGAAAAGGTTTTTCTTTTTACCTTCTATTTTTCATATTTACGTGTCTATATAAAGATGCCGTGCTTTGTGATGTAAGGAAAGTACCCCCTATACTCATAGATGTACTTTTGCAGTGGCTTTGAGTATGGTAGAACAAGCAGCAAAACCACTTGCACGTCCTGTTAGGGTGAGCTTGACTTCTTGCTCAGTGTTATATCATTGTAGCGTTCTAACATTGTGTTAACTTTCTTAATGTTATGTTCTTTAAAGGTATGGGTTCTTGATGCTACTCCTGGCAAAGTCCATGCTGGAGGAGATGGAGAAGATCACCCTTTTGAACTTATTGAGTTCCTCAGAAGAATGCCAGCACAAGTAGGCCTTACCTAATTACCATAGAGAGCTTGCATTACTGCTTAATAATTAAATAAATGTTATTACTCTGTTGGGTGTTTTATGATTCATCATTTGTGTTTTATTGTTGAATTCCAGATTTCTTCTAAGCAGCAGGTTGTGGACGCTCTTCTTAAAGGACAATTTTCTTTGGATGTTGCACGGGTATGCTTAATACTAATCTTTTCACTAAGATTGATTTCCTCTCTTGTTAGTTGTTACCCTATTTTATCATCCTAATGAGTAGAAGACATTTCAATTATCTATTGTTTCAGTGGGTGGCTACAAATCTCCGGCGAAGCAGTCAATCAGGACCACAATCATCTAGCTTCTCATGGACATTCGACTTAAATGGCATCTCTGACATGTACAAATCCTACGAAGATACTAACTTATGGTAAAAATCTTTTGGCTGTGCTAGTTAGATAAGCATAGTAAAGTATGTTAGGTTATGGACTAATTGAATGAAACTATTCAGGAGGATTGTAGAGAATGTGCCGAGGGGAGTTCATATTAATTTCCTAAAAGCTGAAAGAAGTCTTCATAGATGGGCTCTTGAAGACCTCCAAAGAATTCATACCGCTGAGGAATTGGCTGCAGATGAGGGTGGGGGAGTTGAAATGCATGTGCTTGAAGATGCTGGACACTGGGTATGCATGCAATATCTCATTCAAGCCTATATACCTTTTCTAATCATTAGTTTGCTGAGTTGCAGATGTGAACAGCTCAATGAATTAATTTTGGTGCGCCTTCCTTCAGGTTCATGCAGACAACCCTGATGGTCTCTTCAGGATTCTTTCGTCAACATTTCGGATAGAGACTACTATAAGAGGGAGGCAGGACTGAGGTCCTAGACCAAATGGTACAGCGACTCTCCATGGAGCAATGATATGAATGGCATCACTAAAGGCATATTAGAGTTCTGCAGTTTAGAGGAGCGGGATTGCCACACAAAGCTTAGCCCATGGTGCATTCATTCATTCGTCCTTTTTTGTGTGTATTGTATATGTAACATGATATTCGGCTGGAGTTGTACTAATTTCACCCATCAACGGGTGTTTTGACTAAAATAAATCTTTTTTTTTATTGAGTTAGATTAGGCTTCAGATACGAATTTATTTCAGTTGGCAGAAGTATTCCTTGCTTTGTAAAAGTCTCCAAAATTTCATCAGCTTGCCCGTCATCTGCCACATTCTCATATGCGGCCGTGATAACTGAACTCTATTGGCTCAGTTCTTAAATTGTTGTCCACAACAAGTTTATTTGTAGTCCATTTTTAAAGGTACGTGGTACTAGTTATTCGCAAGCTCCTGCACGACGCGTTTGTGGAGGCTCTCGTCGCCGATAGTGTACAGCGTCTGCCGTTTCGTGTTGGCCTTTGTTCTGCACCTGTCTGCTTTTGTTACTTCGGCAAAATAAAAATCATTGTAATAATAAGGTTCACAATTTATACGATCTTGAAAAAGGTTTCACAACGCAAAGAAGCACCTTTTGAGAAATATCTGCAAGTAGTTCATGAATATTCGCTGTGCCCTCCTTCACCAAAATTTGGCACTCCCAAAGAAAACTTTTCCTCGGCCTCGCGATGCTTATGCTTTGCGAGAGGAGACTCGAAAACGACCGCGAAACCGACCTGAAGCACCAGGACCACACGATCGGGAAACACAGTTTTGACCATTGAAAAACCTTGACCCCGCTGCAGCGTTGCTCCCCTACCGACCTGCCTGCCACTGTCCAGAAAAATCACACCGTGGCCCAACTGCTTACTTTTTCAGAGGTCAAAACCCCCGACCAATTCGGCGCGCAGGTCAGCCCCCGGGAAGGGTTGACCTCCCATACTTATATATACGCGTGGTACGTCAACAACCTGCAGCAAGGACAGGTCGCGCCACAGCAAAGAGCGCCTGCAGGTCAGACCCCGGACAGTCGATCACTCGATCGCCATGAAGCGGGCGACGGGGAGCCGCGACGCGGAAGAGCCAGAGGAGCGGCGGCGCGGGTACAGGGGCGTGCGTCGGCGGCGGTGGGGCAAATGGGTGTCGGAGAT
>BCLG01001385.1:58851-77094 GCA_001602295.1 Zoysia matrella | reverse complement strand
CAGCGGCGTGGCATGGGCACCGCGCTTCCGTTGCCGATGCTCATGATGGTGCACGCGCACGGACGAATGTCGAATGATCAGCGTGCCGTCTTAACAGCACGAGTGCCGGCGGCGAGGATTTCATTTTCTCGAGTACGAGTAGATTAACTAGCACCTAGCAGGGATGACATAGCTAATCACGTTGAGATACCATGTAATAGCTGTAACACTTCGTGTTTCGAATAAAGAAGCAAGTGTCCGAATTCAAATTGTGGGAACCGAGCTCAAAAACAATTAAAACGATTCACGTGAATTTTCAAATTTCAAATTTAAATTCAAATTTCAAATGCAAGTTCAAAATTTAAAAGCAATATTGTGAAATAAAATTCTTTTATTATAAATATTGCAAGGAATTGAATTTTAGGAATTTTTGTGAAATTTTATTCAAAAAGCAAAAGGTCCAAATGAATTTTTCTGTTTTAAGGGATTACCTGTTTTCAAAATTTTATAGAATAAAATTTATTTGGAATTTGAACTTTCGCCCAAAATAAAAGTTGTTCCTTTTGAATTTTTCTACCACCTTGCAAATTTTTATTTTTATTAGAGCTCGGGAAGTATTTTTTTTGAAATCAAAACAAAACGCTACGCAGAAAATCACGAAAAATCAGAAAATTGGAAAAAGAACGCGGGTCCCACCTGTCAGTCTACGCTGCCTTTCTCCTACCTCCAGCCTCCAGCGCACCACCCTGCCTGTCTTGTGCTGGCACGGAAGACCCCTTCGTAGGAGGCATGCAAGGGTGCCATGCCATTGCCACGGCCACGTCCGAGCCCCGAATTGAATGTCGGGGTTACTGCTCTCCTCCTTTCTGGTTAATCCTGTTCGGCCTCTCTATCTCTCTCGCTCAGTTCACTCAACCGGCCGCCACCTCCACCCTTCGGACGCCGCTGACGACAACCTCCTCCGGCCCCTTCCGGCGCCTTCTACGACTTTGACGTTGTTGCCCGCACCTCGGTGAAGCTTGTGGTGCACGTATACTCGATTTTTCTTCATCCACTCTAGTCTGTGCTGCTATGTGTGTCTACTGCCCTGGTCGAAGCTCAGCACGGTGCTGCCCTTCTCCATTAGTTTCCTCCATTTCCTTTTGTTTTGCACTCCTAGAAACTCAAAGCACCTATTGGACTCAAGTGGTGGCTGAATCCGTTGCCTGTGTGCAGGAATTTCAAAGACAAACTCGCTGGCAGCCGGGAAATCGACACCTCCGCCGTCGAGCTCCCTCCTGCGGACCACCTCTACGACTTTAGCACTCCTGCCGTTCGCCTACGTGTCGCAGTGAAGCTACCAAGCCGACCTTCTTAGAGTTTTGTCCATTCGTTGAAGCTGCCGCCACTGTCGAACCTTGCAGCGGACCACCGCTCGCCGCCAGCTGCTTTCTGGTAAGGAGCAGGCTCGGCAACACTTTCTTTGTATTTCCTATGTCGTTACTAATATTTTTCTGCTGATACTTCTAAGTTTTACCGCCGGCAACTGCCGCCGCCACCGCCAGCCACTGCGCCATTGCCGGCTAGCTGGAGCTCGCTCCGGATCTTTTGTGACCACAGCGGGATCCCGTGCGGCTCATCCCCGCAGCACCATGTGTGGCCACCCAAATGGGCCAGGTCCTTTGCGGCCCACTAGGTGGCCAGGCCCAATTAGGCTGGGATTTTATTTTATATTACGAAATAATTTTTTTTATAAGATCAGAAATCAGTTTAAGATTCTAAAATTCATAGAAACCTCATCCTAACTCGGAAAAATGTGAAATAAATTTTGTTAGAATCCTCTCAACTAGAAAAATATTTTGAATATTTTTTATTTTATATATGAAATTAATTTAATTAATTTAGATCATATAATAATTTATTAATGCATTATCTATATTCTTTGGCATGATAAAATCTTGAAAAATTTACTTTTCTTTTCTTTAGTCAAAACTATCTGTTTTAGAATAGTTCCATATTTTATTTTCTTCAAAATAATTTTTATAAATGATTTATCTTGCTTAAATTGTATTTAATCCATTATAAATTCAGTTGATTTCAATAAATTCTAAAAATTTGGCAAAAATTAGTTATAATCTCTTTGTTAATATCAAAAACTCAAATAATACTTTACTTTTATGAAAACTATTTTAAATGGATTTTATAACTAAAGTGTCTGGTCACTTTTATTTTTCAAAAGACTAAATACAAACTTTTGACTTTTATAAATTAGCATAACTCAACCTTTGCATATTATTTCATGTCTAGGAACTAAAGTTGCCGAGGAAGAGTTCGACGACGTTTCGTTCGTCGAGTAAACTAACTTTGAGCAAAATCCAGACAAACTCCGGTGCATTAACACTGTTTTAACTGTTTTATATTTTATCACTATAGTATATGAATTTTGTACTGTGCATTATGTTTTTAGAAGTTGATTGAAAATATAGCTTGCATAATAGCTCCTTTCTTCGGTTAATGGTATTTGGTTCGGATACCTCGATGTAGAGCTAGGCTTATTACTGTAGTTATGGTAGAAGTCGAGTGATTGACCATTCACTCGCGAGCTATAGGTGGTTACCTTGAGTGAAAATGATGAGCATGGCTTAGTTTATCACAAGAAATGATAAGCTGAGACCGGGCAGAGAAGTAGGTTGTAATACGGCATGTGTCCATTGCAGATGCATGGCCAATGTGTTGTAGTCCTGTCTGTGTCGGTTAAGGACCGTATCGTTATCGACCCTATTAAGCAAGTTCGAACAGTACTGATTACATACTGGCTATATGGACTAAAAAAACTGATGTAGCCCAATATACGTAGTGACTGGACGTAACTAAACCTCTCTTCTGGAGATGATTAAAAAAGAGAGCTTTGAGGCTAATCATGGATAGACCTGATGAGGTTATCGTATGGAGGACCACTGCTCGGGAGAGGTGAGCATCGGATCGGTACTATGTATCATTGGTGTGAAAGGTTGCTGCATAAGACTTTCTAGAAGGGTGTACGTGTCGTGTAATCAGGTTTCTCCAGCTGGATGTAAATCGATTCGAATCGCTGCCCCTCACAGTAACGAGTACCACTTGTTTCAGTGCGCCACATCGTAGTTAAAAAGTGAAAGGAGAAAGTATTCTGGCTTGTTGGTATTGTTACTAATAATTGTTTGGCAACCAAGATTATAGTAGTTGACAGTGCAAATTAAATTTATTTTTCTTGCAACTAATTTACTGCTAAAACTTGAAAGTAAAGATTAGCTGTTAGCGCTGGTTTTTGCAAACAGCTATTCCATACGAGTCGGCTTTGTCATATCTTTGAAGTCGGTTATAGTTAACCATGTCGACGGATAAAACTTGCTGAGCATTCGAATGCTCAGGACGTGCCTCTTTGTGGTTTTGTTTTGCAGGTGACCTCTTTTTTCCTCCTCTAGACCAACCGACAGGAGCAACCTCTGAGGGTGGCTATGTCCGTTGAGAGCTTGCTCGTCGCGCTGAACTTCTTGTATGCCGCTAGAAGATGCATCGTATGAACTCGATGTCATTTTGTGCCTAATACATAAGAGATCCTAGTAGTCTTTAAATAAGGTGAACGTTTCCGTGCTTATAAAAATTCTGGTTTGTAACTTAAACAACTATTTGTATTATATTTTATCGTGCTTGAGTTGTATTGTTGATCCTCGCTTCGTCGAGTGACATCCGATCGTCTCTTTCGAGAGACGATCTGTCGCAATAGCAATTTAGAAGTTACCAATGTCGATGTCATGTACCGACAACATATGAACACGATCAAGCAGTAAAAGGGGCAAACATTCTTTAAGGGATAACCAGCTTGATAAGGAGATCGACTTGAAACGAACCGATGGATTCACATTGAACCGATGGCGACCTGAAGCTGACGCTGCAGCTGTTTTGGTCCACGACCTGAACTGAATCTGCATGTGCTAGAAGCCGCACCATGTTTCTGCAGAACAACTTCAGAGTTTACCGCTGAAATTGATCCTTACTACGTGATGCGTCTAAGATGAAGCTCCGGGATGGAAGATTCAGTCGCTGTCATCACGAACTGTCAAGAATGTGCATGCGCTGAATCGAACTGTTGGAGACTACTCGAGGTCCGACTTGTATACGTACGTGGTTCTACGTACCGTGAACTGTTGCCATGAATCAAAAGCACTTAACAACCATGCTGATGACAATCTAAAGATATCTGAACGAAAAACATGCAAATACAAAAAGGAAAGGGCAGATTCAGATGATTCAAGCACGCACGCGGATACCGGCACGCACGACACAAAATGCGTTTCTGGATTCGGCCAGTCGGTGTCACGGACCTCCCCTCCCGAACAGCTTTGTGCATCACGCGTTTAATTAGCCTGTTTGGAGCAACATCTTTAGTGTTGACCATAAAGGAAAAAAAAAATCCCTTTTCAGCACGCGGGTAACGAGACCATCTTGTACGTGTATTCCAGAATTGCTGTATCATTTGGCAATCTGCCACTTAGGATCCGTATCATGTTTTCAGACAACTGTTCCTGGACGACATGCCATCTTTAAGCAGCCATTACAGGGTAAATATCTTTCAGGCAGATGCAGCCTGCAGTTCGATTCTCATCAGATTGCAGAAGACTGCACGCTAGATTTTCAAAGGTATGCACAGCATATGCTCATGTACCACTGCTGACTTTCCATGCTCATGACACCGTTCTTTCACTATCTTTGAAAATCCAGTAGTAAACCAATCCCTAGACGCAACAACTAAAATCAGGTGGCGCTCGCGTAGCGGCCCAACTAAAATCTACTCCAGCCTTGCACTCAAATCAGTTCCTTTTTCATGCTTATGTTGTGGAAGAAAGCTTGTTTTCTGCTGTGGTTTCCGAAGCGAAGTTCTTTCAGAAAAATCAGCAATTCCTTTGATCAAGGAATTCCAGGGCGCCATTCGTTTGAGCTGCAAGCCTGAGGTCAAGCAAGCATTCATTCACTTGTACAGTTGTCCTGACGACGAGTCATTCATGGAGGGTGTGTGCGCCCATCACTTGACAATGACAACCTGAAAGTAAAATGTCCATTCAGATACGTAGCAGACTCGGCCATAACAAATCTTAATTTCTTGCCCTGCAATTTGCCCTTTTCTTCAGTAATTGACAGAATCATAATTTAACATTTAAACTTGTTTGATTATACTGCTAGTACTTGATCTGTGTATTTGCAGGCTTGCTGATGCAACGGCATGGAAACCTAGAGTGATGATCATGGCCATGTGCAGTTCACTCCAATCTTTCCCATGCGTGTATACTCGCCATCTGTGCTAATGCACTCTAACGCATACTGTAGTTGGCCAAATACTCCCAGTAACTGAACTCTACTGGCCCGATGGACTTGCTAATTTAGACAGAGCACACCGCACCAGAGGCTCCACGTGCTCCCATAAATCGGGGCAGCGCTCTGCAGCAGCAGCTGGGAGGTGGAGGAGTCCTTCTCCATCCATGCATCTCAGCATCTCCATCAAGAAAAATAAAATAAAAAGGCCAATTGCATTTCTTCTCCACACATCAAGCGCCTGTTTCTAGCAACGCACTCTTCCCTGAGCACCATGGGAGCCTGGTGCAGGAAACGGGCAAGGTTGGGTGGATGCAATTGACCTCCATTACGTTCACGCATCCGGCCATGTGGTCCACCGATCTCTCTCCCTCCCACAGTGGCTAGCTGCTGCTGGCTACTGTGACGAGGTGAAATCATGCGCCTGAATGAAAGGCAGCATGATGGTGCAGTGAAGCCAGGCAGGCAGGCAAGAATATGGCTGTGTGTATAAAGTATCCTATCCTACGGCTAGGATCATCTTTCCTTGCAAACAAAGAACAGTAGCACTACCACCAGCTGTGGGCAATGGGTTCTGGAAGCTGGACATCAATTTGTTTATGTGTTTCTGAACAAGCGACAACAATTTGTTTCTGAAACAAGTAAAGCTGCAAGGAACAGGTACCTATTTAACGGTTTTTTTGTGAAATCGATCCGGTTCAGTTTAATCGAACAATCATTTTTAGATAAAAATCAACACTACCACTGTAGAAAAAAGAAGAAAAAAAAACTAATTTCACGAATTAACCGACCGAAGTTTTCTGCACAGTAAAAAAAACCGGCTGGCCAGTGGTTTTTGAAACCCTGCTTGCCGTTGGATTGAGCAATTGACGTGGTCGTTGATTGCGCGCATGACCTGCAGAGTGCATGCGCGCCTCTTCATTTCTTGGAGGTTGTTGTTGCAGCAACCCCTCAGGTCAGATGTCCTTGGCCCCTAGCTGGATTCAAATCCTGCAAAGAGTTACTGTAGCATCTCTAGGTAATGTAGGAGCCCGTACGATGAACAGTAAAGTACGCTACATTTATTTGAAGAGCTACTGTTTATCTGAGATTTACTGTATACGGAGTGGTGCTATAGCCGTTAATCTGGATCATTCATTTTAGATCAGACGATGAGATTTGATCTAATTTTGTAAACAGTGTCGCCCTTTGCATTATGAGTTCTAGGACTTGATCGCCCCTAGGTAGCCTTCTGCACGATGCACGGTGGGGGCCTCGAAATGGGTAGAAGGTTCTAAATCTGCAGAGAGGCTTGCGACACGAGCAAGCTGCTCAAAACGGGGCGGGATTGATCGATGCGCCTGTTGCTTTGTGGCGGAACGGCAGGGCGTGAACCTATGGCAGCCTCCTGCTCGCTAGAACTGGCTGCAGGAATGGAGAGGCTTCAGAAAGCTGCTCACGAAGTTTCTTACGCTGCTAGTATGTGTTTTGCCAGTGCATTAAGCTGCTTCAGAAAGCGCTGTTCTACCATCGAGTTGCTGTGGCTGTCAAGGTATGCTCTGGATTAGAACACGGACATTTTTCTGTGGCTGTGGCTTCTTCTGCGGAAGAGAGTGCTGTTCACACGTACAGGTTTAGCATGCGAAAACGTACTAGTTCATACAGAATACAGGAGATTGGAGACGTCATGCTCTGTTTGTTTGTGCTATATATGGTCGATCATGTCCGTGCAGGATTTAGTTTTCTGCAGGTAATCCTAGGTGCGGGCTTTACACAGTTCGTGAGTTTGTGATGTCAGTCAACTAAACTGTATCAGTTTACTCCTTATCTCTTTCAGAACCTGGAATAGCCTGTACGACGTCTGTCATGGTGTGTGAACGTAAATACTAGGCATCAACGGATCCAATTAAGAGTACATTTAACTTTCATATTTTTTTTACGAAAAAGTTGTCAGAGCTTCATTCTCATTTCTCTAAGGTTGACCATCATTTTTTAATACAACGAATTATAAGTTGAGGGCTTTCGTGCACCAAATCCTGAACTAGGCCCCTTTGGATTGCCACAAAAATGTCCGAAGCCTACTTTTTTTTTTCTGTGTAATTGTATTGATTACTATGAAATTTTTATATAATTTATGTGAAATTTCAATGTTCCAAAGAGCCCTCCGACTTGTACTAACCAATGCCAAGATTTTAAAAAATCAAAGGGAGTAGATCCTTAAGCTAAAGTCTGTCACAATCAGCGAGCAATTTTGTTGCCACGTAATTGTATACCTCAACCCCCCCCCCCCCCCCCACTTGCAGAAGTAAAGTGGTGATGTGAATTCACTCACTCCTTAACACAGGGCCGAGCCGGCATAAACAGGGCTCTAGTGTGAGGCTTAGTTATTTTTTTTAGAAATTTTTTTAAGAAAAATTAAGAATTTCATATAAATTATATAGGGTTTTTGTAGTAATCAATTAAATTCTACAGGAACAGTGTAGAGTTAAAAAAAAACTACGATATAGAGGGACCTGATATAATGCACTCAATCCGCCCCAAATTATAAACCATTATAGTCTACTTAAGTTTTTCTAAATTATAAATCGCTCTATTCTACTTAAGTTTTTCGATACTTAAATTTTTTCTAAATTATAAGTTATTCTAAATTCCTGACATACCTTTCTTTTTCCCCAATACCTCTTCATCTCTATCTTTCTCTTCTTAGAAAATATTCCCTCCATTCTTTTCTATAAGTTGGTCTGGTCTGGGCATAAGAATTAAAAAAATTAGAAATATGAGATGTTCTGAAAACGAGTAGAAGAGATATAGAATGAAGATGTATTGAGAAAAGAAAAAGTTATATCGAGAAGTGAGAACAGCTTATAATTTAAAAAAATTTGAGGAGTCTAGAATGACTTATAATTTAGACAGAGGGAGTACCACATTTTCACTTTTTTAATTCACGTGTCCAAACCTGAAATGACTTATAAATAGTACACATATCAACACAGACCTATATTCTTTTTTCTATGTACCATAATCATATTTTATAGATCTATTTACATAAGATATGGCTTTAATTTTAAAAATCTTAAAACACAAGACGCGATATGAAAAAAATGAAAAAAATTGAACATTTTAGGGGCCCTTGAGAAGTGGGGGCTGTGCCCCCCCCCCCCCCCCCCCCCAACTCGTGATCTACATGAGGTTTGAAGGGGAGAGATGGAGAAGGAAGGAGAAAAATGAAGAGGGGGAAAAGAGAGGAGCCACTCTCCTCGTCGGAGCCAGCTCCGCGGCTGCTCTCTATCTCATTTTTAATTTTCATCTCTCTACCTCTCTCTATCTAAAACTGTAACGCAGCTAGGATTTTGTCCATTGTCATGTGGTCCGTGTGTTAGAAAAAGAAAAGCGAAGGGTCAAAGTGCATACACCGTGAGTGAGCCCAGCAGTGGCATACTACACAACCACTCCCCTTCTTTAAAAGGAAACCACGCAGTGCCCGAGGGCCGTCCATGCAGTCGCCCTATCTCTTCCATCCCAACGTCCCGTCGAGCGCCTGATCTCGCATCTAGATCTCCAACCCGCAGCGCCCTCCAGATCGAGCGATCGGTAAGAACACGCATGCACATCGATAGATCTTGGTTCGATTTTCTGCAGATCGCTGGATCTTCCCTTGCTTCTTTTCTTGGGCGCCTTTCCGTTCACCTTTTCTGCTATTCCTTGGGGTTCGTTCATTCTGGTTGCCGAAAATGGTACTAGTAGCTGAGTAAAATTGGGAGCCTGCGGCGAGTTTGCCGCAACCAGGGAACCCGAACTGCACGAATCAGCAGCTGCCTAGCTGCACCCAACAGCTAGATCTTTCGCGTGCAAGTTTGTGGCTTGCTATTTTTGCCTTTCTCTATCCAGATCATGTTGCAGTTTTGCCTATTTCTCTTCTATCTCGCAACAGAATACTCATTAAGCTTCTTCTCGATCTGCAGCTTCTTGCAGCGATGTGGTTTTGTTTCGATGCTTTTTAATTAGCAAGTGAAAAGTTCTTGCTTAACTCCTTTGAGTTATCTAGCTACCCTGCTTGTTTGTTGTGCATGTGTTCATCTTCTGCTGTCTGGATCTGGATGATGTTTTAGTGGAAACCTTCAGATGATGTTCTTGAGCGCACGTACACATTGAATAGAGTGGGAGGAGTGCTTGCATGGAGCTGGGTCCGTCCTGGGTGTCCGCGTTTCCGCGGCAAGCAGCTCACGCCTCACGGCCTCGATCCGTCCGTCTCCCTCCCTCCAATTAACCGTGTCGAGGGATATGCTACGTAGTACTAATTCTACAGCAGTTGATTTACGTAGTGCACCTTCTGACAACTGGCCGCCGGTGCCTGAGATCGCCGGAAAGTGAGAGGCGGAAGACTTACATGTCGCCGTCGTCGTCGACTCACCGGTCGACGCGACAGATCTAGACGGGATAATGCCGCTAGCAAGCTGCCACTTGACAACGCTGAATGTCCGGTCGGATCGAGTTATCCTTCATCGATCAGTTTTCTCAGCCGGTCAGGTCAGGTCGACGGGTGAAAAAGAAGCGGTGCTCGCTCGCTCGCTCGCTTTCTTCCGTCAGAGCACGAAATTTCAACCCGAGGATTCGGTGCGGCCGTGTCCGACACGGGGAGGTAACCTCTGAGGTGAAGCTTCGTGTCGCCGTGCCTGCGCCATCGACGACAGAGCCTGCGTGCATGTCTTTCACTTTGCTTGCTACTACTACGTCAGATTGGAACAAGAGTAGCTGGAATCATACTGTGCTTGACACCGGCCGTAAACATCTCTATCGAAACACAACGTAAACAAATTTCAACATCTGCCTGTTCTCCAGATCTTGAACAGGAGATCAGCTCTTCGATATCCTGCTCTCGTCGTCACAGCTGATCCATCACCAACCAAGGTTTACAAAACCGATAAAAACCGGTCGGTTTTCACGGTTTTCGATGAAATCGGTCCGGTTCGGTTTAGACGGTTGATCGGTTTTCGGTTTAATAATATAATTGTTTTTTGAAAATTCAAAAAAATTTGAAAATCCGAAAACCTGTCAAACCGGAAAAACCCGCGAAAAACCGCTCAAACTGATTTGATTTCAAATTCAAAAACGGTAAACTAGAAAAACTAGTCGGTAAACCGGTAAAACCGGCCGGTTTTCTCCAAAAAATTTGATTTTTGAATTTACCCAGTTTTCACGGTTTAGTGTAACGTTTTTTTTCAGTTTTTACGAAAACCGGCCAAACCGTGAACCGCGGTTTCTGCGGCTGCAACAGTAACCCAAACCCTGTCACCAACTTGCGCTAAGAAAGTTGTTATCCTGGCATCATCGAATCCATTAATTACGTACTTGCCGATCCTCTATCCTATCAGTCCAAGCTTAAGGCGAACCTTCTCTGCACGTATTTTCCGCTTTTCAGGGATGAGATGACGACGATGGGTCAGCTGGTCACTTGTATACCTGGGGATTCGGGCCACTCGGCCTGGCCCGATAAGGCACGGCCCGCTCAAACACGACGGGCTGGCCAAGCCGTGTCGAGGTCTGCCACGGGCGCAATGGTCGGCCCAAGGTACGGCCCACCATGCTTGGAACCGTGCCGTGTCGACCCGTTTGCCCGCGAGCAGGACCCCCCAAAACAACCCGACACGGCCCAAGGCGAAGGCGCGGCGGAGGCTCGACCGCCCGAGGCGGCGCGACGGAGATCGGAGGCGGCGCGATGGAGATCGAGGGCGGTACGACGACATGAGGGCCGAGGGGGTGCTGCCGGCGCCTGAGGGGGTGGATGACCGGAGGGTGGCGCGCGGGTGGAGACGTGGTGCGGGAGGTGGCGAGCGGAGGAGGGGCTGCACGCTTGCGAGTTGCGACGGCAGGAAAGGAGCGGCGGGGTAGGGTTTGCAGGGAGGGGATAGGTGTTGGGTGGACCTTTTTATATGATCGATGACTGGGCCGCGGGGAGTTGTGGGCCGCAGGGAGTGTGGCGGCCTGTAAGGTTGCAACAGCTACCGGACCTCTACCGGGCCGCCCATTTTTCGGGCCGTGCTCGTGCCTGGGGGTCGGCCTAGGCACGGCCCACCTAACAGGGCCGTGTCAGAACGGGCCCGTGGCTCACCGGGCCGTGTCGTGCTTGGACCGGGCCAAAATCTCCGGGCCTCGTGACGGCCCAAAAAAGCACGGCTCAACGCTCAGATATAGTCACTTACTCCGGCTTGCCTCCCTTAGACCGTGTTCGGTTGCATGAGGAATAGAGAATTAGATCGATCAATCGGTATGAACACGCATGCATGTCGATAGATCTTGGTTCCCTGCAGATCGCTGGATCCTCCCTTGCTTCTTTTTCTTGGCCTTTCCGTTTACCTTTTCTGCTATTCCTTGGGGTTTGTTCTGGTTGCCGGAAATATTGGTAGTACGTAGCTGAGTAAAATTGGGAGTCTGCGAGCAACCAGGGAACCCCGATCGAACTGAAGTAATCAGCAGGTGCCTGCACCCAGCTAGATCTTCCGCGTGCAAGTTTGTGGCTTGCTATTTTTGCCTCTCTCTAAGCAGATTATGTTGTAGCTTTGGCTATTTCTCTTCTATCTCGCAACATGAGCTGCTTCTTGATCTGGCGATCTGCAGTTTCTTGAAGCGATGTGGTTTTGTTTCGAGGCTTTTTATCAAATTAAAAGTTCTTGTTTCCTTTGAGTTACCTATCTACCCCTGCTTGTTTCTTGTCCATGTGTTCAACTTCCAACTTCTGCTGTCTGGATCGGATGATCTTCTTGAGGTAGCTCTAGGTTCTTTTAGTGGAAACCTTCAGATCTAGGAGTATATATGTGCCAGCTTTTCTAAGTTTTTTTTTTTGTTATTATCTCTCTTTGATCGGAAGACAGAAGCAGCTCGATCTGAACCTTGACATGATTTCGTTAATTCTATTTGAAAACATATTTATTTTTAACGGTAAGAATTCATTATCTTATCTACTCTATATATCGAACTCATATTTTTAAAATCAGTTCAGATCCAAATCGGTTCAGTGAGGGCGACCGCGAAAGTCACCGAATGGGTTCGGTCCGTCTTTTCCTGATCTTTGTTTGTCTTCTAAAAAAGGCGTGAGAGGACGTTGCAGATGTCCAGGACAGACACGAAACGCTAGAAGACCACAGGAAGAAACCCGGGACCAGAGCATGTCGTGAAAGACGCACACGGTGCCGATCAATCTCTTAACGGAACTACCGCCGAGCCAGGTTGGTACCCCCGCCTTCTAAGCCGAGGACAGCATATGGAACCTAGGGCTTAGCCCGCCGTGCCATATTTCATTATTTTATTTCTTTAGGTGCCGTACCAAAGCCATTGCTTAGCCGTCTACAAACATGCCATTTCCTTGCCGTGTACAAACATGCCATTGCTTTCCGGAGATTCCCAAATACGTTAACTTTTTGAACTGTCTGCTGAATCTATGAGCAGGCAAGAGACAACCTGGCAAACTTATTTCGATCTCAATTCTCATGTAAGAATTCATTCAATGATTTTGTTAATTCTATTTGAAAACATATTTTATGGTCACATATCTACTCCCTCAAGTTCCATTATCATTATTCTTGATGTTTTAGAAAATGATACGGTCTTTAAAATATAACTTTGACTTCTATTTTTTTAAAGCTTTTATTTAAAAATGGTATATGTATGCTTTTATGAAAAAGTTTTTTGAGACAAATCTTAACCAATTTAAAGTTATTTGTAATTTATGTTTCTAATGTTTGACCTAAATATTTTCTAAAACATCAAAAATTGTGGGATTGGAGGGAGTATATATATCGAACTCAAAGCTTTTTTGAAAAAAAACTCTCAACAAAAGATATCCTTGAAACATGTTTATTTTTTAACTGTAAGTCGTTGTGACTTTTATTACTCATCTATACTCTCTCCGTTCTTTAATTGATGTCACCGTTGACTTTTAAATTTAACTTTAACCATTCATTTTATTTTAAAAAATTGCTCGAATGTCTAAAATTTTAAGTTATAGTTCAAATAACTCTAATGATAAATCAAATCGTATCAAACTGGATTTTCACAGCAATACTTCCAGCAAGAAGCTGCAAACCTGCGTCAGCAGATACAAACCTTGCAGAATTCAAACAGGTGAGCCACCAATGAACTTACTACTAGCTACTCCTAGGTTCTTCTGCAAACGCTACAACGTAGAGACGTGACCGTATGCTTCTGTAACTACGCTACGACCTGCTGTCAGGCACCAGCTGATTCGCGAGTCGATTGGCAACATGATTGCAAAAGAGCTCAAGAACCTCGAAAGCAGGCTTGAAAGAGGCATTGGCCGAATTCGGTCCAAGAAGGTAAGCGTGAGATCGACAAGTGGATAAAAATGTTAATATAAGAAGCTATATGCTCCTTTCGGTTTTAAATTATTGACAATATTGACTTCTAACATCAATTTTAACCATTTATCTTATTCAAAAAATTTGTCTCAATGTGTAAAATTATTAGTCGTGATCTAAATTTCACTAATGATAAATCAAATAATAACAAAATTTTACATATTTGAATAAATTTTTTGAATAAAACAAATGATCAAAGTTGATGTTAAAAGTCAACGGTGTCAATAATTTAAAATCGGAGGGAGTATATTATATGTTGTATTTTCTTCAGCATGAGCTGCTGTTCGCGGAGATCTGAGTACAAGCAGAAAAGGGTAATCTGTTGCCAATTTCACATCTGACGCTGTCGGATCCATTATTCTTGCTTTTTATTCTCCTAGAAAAAAAATATAAAGACAGGAATTGGAAAAAAATGTAGGAATGAAAAATAGAGGAATAGAAAAAAATGTAAGAATAGAAAAAACACAGGAATTGGAGAAATGAGAAAACCGTAGGAATCTAAAATGGAGGAATGTAATTTTTTAGGTGTTTGGAACGCAAGAAACTCGTAACATAGGAATCGAAAAATATAAAGATAATTGATACTGTATAAAGGTATTTAGATCTTGCTTGAAGGCATAAATTAATTAATTGATAGAAAAATATAAAGATAATTGATAAATGAATTGATATAAAATTGATAATTGAAGTACGGTATAAAGGGTTGGAGGGGGGTGGATCGGAATTACGTTGAGCAGCGGTAGTTTGTACTGATTCATCTTCTCCAATGGTAGTTGATTTACACTATTTTTTTCTCCAAGCTTCAACGGAAGGAGTGAAAAACGGAAGAGAGAAAGGGAGCGTGAGCGAAGGAAGCGTTCCTTTAGATCGGAGTGGAGGTTTGATTTCCTGTGAAATACACATGCCTCATTTTCTTTCCAGAGGAAAGGAATGTTGATTTCCTTTGTTTCAAACGTGGTGCTGCATTTCCTTTCCAGAGGATTGAGTTCCTTCAAAAATCCTTTGAGTTTCCTTTGTTCCAAACAGCCCCTTATCTTTCGTTGCTCTTATCTTTTCTGCTCTATCTACAGGAAGCAGATCAGCAGAATGAGAACATGTACCTGAGAGCCAAGGTACTGTTATAGTCTGAGCTCAGCAGACTAAACTTGTGCTGACTAATTCGATTGTGCACAGGTTGCAGAGGCCGACCGAGCTCAGCAGCAGGCAGCAGAAGAAGACCAGGAGATAGTGCCGGCGACGACGGAGCTGCAGGCGCTGCCGTACCGGCGTATGTAAGAGATGGATGCAGAGAAGTTGGCGGTGAGAGTGAGCGAGTGCGACATGGAGAGGGACCTGGCGGCGGTCGAGTACCTCGAGCGTCGCTGCCAGGTCGGCCTTTCCAGGGATAGTGCTGCCGCCGACGACGACGGCAGCAGCGGTTGCAAGAACAAGAGGAGGAAGAAGAAGGCCATGTCGCTCTGCGTCGAGCAGGTCGGCGACCCGCTGGCGAGGGTCTGTCACGCGTCGGATCACATCATGCTTGTGAGTGTAGTGCTAACAAACCGAGCTACTAGGTGTACTTAATTAACACTCTATTAACAAACAAACAAATAAACAGGATTCATTATATTGGTATTCCGTTTTGATCATGTGGAGTGCATTTATGTAGTGCATGCATGACGGATTGACAATGACGTGTAATTTTTTGGGGTGTTGATGAATTGTGCGCGCAGGTTGCTGAGTACGGCAAGGAGATTGTCGGGTTCATCAAAGCTTGCGTCAGGAGAGTGAGCCGAGGCGGAGGCAAGAAGGCTTCTTCTTCATCATCATCTCCGTCATCGTTGTCTTCTGCCAGCTTGGAGAAGCGGCAGCCCTCGTCGTCGCCGCCGGCGTACATGAAGGTGGCCTGCATCCTCGGCCTCAGGGTTTCCCCCTCTCACAGGTATTGCCGCTCGCTTCCTTTGCTCTCGAGTCTTGCATGATTCAGCTCACTTTTTTTAAAATTTGTTCTTCTTTTTGAGATGATTCACTTCATTTTCATGCTTGCCTAATCGCGCGTACTAAGGGTGGGCCCTCACCATTCTGGCGTGTTGGCCGGACTCCACCACTCGCGCGAGGTTCTCGAGCCTGCGCCGGCACCGCTGCATGCGTGGTTTGAACGGGTGTTAACGGTGCACTCTACTCGCAGGCGGCTGGGGATCGCGACGAAGCTGGTGAAGCAGGTGGAGGAGTGGTGCCAGGCGCGCGGGGCGGTGCACGCGACGATGGCGACGACATTGTCCAACGCGGCGTCGCTGGCGCTCTTCACGGGTCGGTTCGGGTACGAGCCGTTCCGGCGGCCGGAGTTCCTGGGCCGGCCGGTGCACGCGCATAGCGTGCCCGTCCCGCGGGCGCACCGCATCTACCAGCAGCCGCCGGCACTGGCTGCGGCGACCTACGCGCGCGTGCTCCCGCCTCAGGCCACGGAGTTCCTCCCCGCTGACATGCCGGCGCTTCTCGCGCACAAGCTCACGCTTGGCACGTTCGTGGCCATCGAGAGCAGCTCGGACCCGTCCATGCCTCCATCGCTCGCCGTGCTCAGCGTGTGGGACTCCACCCGGTCCATGCACTTCCGCGTGCGCGACGAGCCGGCGCTGCTCCACGCTTGCTCGCCGCGCTTCGCGCGCTCGACCGCGCCGCGCCGTGGATGCGCGTGCCCTCCACCCCCGACATCTTCCGCCCGTTCGGCGCCTACCTCCTCTACGGGCTCCGCATGTCGGGCCCGGCTGGCCCCGAGCTGCTCCGCTCGCTCTGTGACCATGCCCACAATGTCGCTCGCAAGAACCCGGCCTGCGCCGTCGTCGCGGCCGACATCACGCCGGACGATCCGGCGGCCGCCGCCATGCCAAGCTGGCGCCACTTCTCCTGCGACGAGGACGTCTGGTGCATCAAGAGGCTCGACAAGAACGACAATGCTGGTAGCGACGAGGAGGATGACTGGGCGGCTCCGGCGGCGCCTGGTACCGTCCTGTTCGTTGACCCCCGCAAATTTTGAGGCGTCCACCCACCACCCCGTGCAGTGTAGATACCTATGGTACCGTAATGACAATGGTTTGCCTTGCCATTTGTGGTATTAACCACCAAGCTAAAGTCGAGTGGTGTGTCTGTAATGTTAGTGTTTGCTGCTTTCCTAATGTTAGAATACCGGTGAAGTTTGGCTAGTATTAATTAAGCATTTAGACATTTGAAATGCTTATAATTATTATTAGGAAGGGTCAATAAAACTCTACATTAAAAAAAGCTGCAATAAACTATTCTACCAAAGGTTTAAAAAAAAACTCCAACAAACAACGGTGTAGTAGATGAACTGTAGATGTCCAGGTCACTCCATTCCATCACACAATTACATCTCTCTACGATAGATTTAGTGTCTCTTTGAAAGGAACTCGGGAGCGAATTACAGTCCAGTTCCTTGTGGCGATATAATGTTAAAATAAAATCATTTGGTGGTATATATATTCGGAAGTAATTGTTTCTAATAATCTTTTTGAGCGAAATTGTTTCTGAATAATTGTAATCCATCAGTTTAATTGCGTTCCTTGTTGGTTACCCCTGAATCCTGCAGATTGATATGTTCTTCTTGCATCATCACGCACGTCCAATCGTCCAGCAAAATCTTATCATATATATCCTGTCTACAAAACGCTGATTCTGATTTACATCGACGGATCGTCTGTTTGGTCAGGCCTGATCGAGATGTGCCTTATTATCTTTATTATGTAGGAGTAGTATATTTGTATTTATTGGAGTATATATTATTATTCTGAGTAATCAAGCAGCTAGCCGCTCTGTAGACTGTAGCCATGATTAGTCATGATCAGCGGCAAACCCGTAGCTAGCTGTTCAAATTTCAATGATAGTGAGTTACATATTTCCATCTCTCATGCAGGTGCCTAACTGGAACCTGTGTTTCGTTGAGCCTGCTGTGCTGATTTGTGATTGTTTTTTGTCAAATTTTGAGGAAACGGCGGCTAAAATAAGCTCCGGGACGGCGTTTTCAATGATTGAAACGCGGCTAAATGGACTCCTAATAAGCTGTCATTCGCATGCATGCTGCTCCTAATAATCGGCATGCATGCTGGGGCGCAGCCAGGTGCGTGATGGACGGTCCAGATGGAGACGACCGTGTCATTTGCGGGGTGGAGATCGATGGTTAGGGACGCGGAGTCAACGCCAGCCCCGAACGGCCACCAAGATTCCGTTAACCGAGTTGTATATGCAGGGTTTTTTTTTCCACTATGTACCGTGGCTACGGATACACACATGATTCCGTTTAACCGAGTTTTTTTTTTTTTGAGTCCATTCCGTTAACCGAGTTGTATACCACCAGACCGCCCTCCACCTCGGATACCACATCAAGGTCGACGCCGCCACCGCCGCCGGCAAAGCCTCCTCTAGCTCGTGACAGGTACTGCTTGTTACTCCCTTCCTTCCAATACATATATATATATATATATGTATATGTATATATATATATATATATGTATATATATGTATATATATATGTATATGTATATATATGTATATATATGTATATGTATATATATGTATATATATGTATATGTATATA
>BCLG01001385.1:44051-58841 GCA_001602295.1 Zoysia matrella | reverse complement strand
ATATATATATATATATATATATATATATATATATATATATATATATGTATATATATATATATGTATATGTATATATATATGTATATGTATATGTATATATATATATATATATATATATATATATATATTATGAAAATATTTTTTTCGATGATTTTAAAAATATAAATGCTAAATTTTTAAATTTAACTGAATCTATAAAAAAAAAGTTAAAACATAGTTAATAAAAGTTAGAATTAAATTTTTATTGAGACGAAGGTAGTACGTGCGTGTGCTAGCTATAGCTAATAATAAGGCTATCTCAGGTGCTACGTATGTACTGATACGCTAGCTGCATGTGTGTGTGTGCTAGGATTAGCTCCCAGAAGTCTAATTACGGCTAAGTACATTGGTATGTTCTGAATAATAATATTTGATAATATGTGCCCAGCTAGGTTACCTGCTTATATATGTGTATTGGCTTTGCTCGAGCGTGAATGTACCTGTGCGTGTGGATGTGGAAGTGTCAGGCCTTGGACCCGCATACTCCCTTCGTTTTTTAACGGATGTTGTCATTGATTTTTAAATTTAATTTTGATTATTCGTTTTATTAAAAAAAATTACTCAATGTTTAATATTTTAAGTTGTGATTAAAATAACTCTAATAATAAATAAAATTATATAAAATTTATCAAATTTTTTTAATAAAACAAATTGTCAAAATTGAATTTAAAAATCAACAGCACCATCAATTAAAAAACGGAGTACATTCGTTGCCTTCTGGCCCATGAAGAGAATCTGTCGAGCTTATGAGCTGGGCCTGATAAGCAATTCAACGTCCCTCTTCGTGACTGTGTGCAATCCAATCGGGCGTTTGAGATAAGATTTTGAAATAGTTGAATTGGAATCTCCAGTTTTTTCCGTATTTATTCCCCTAAAAATCTTTTTTTAGTTTCGTACATGATAATATAATACTCCATCTCAAATTGTCATCGTTAGGGTGACAGCGTTAATTTATTTTAGAATTTAAAATCTTGTCCGATACTAATTTGAGATGATGGAGGGAGTGTATGAGATTAAGGAGGGCCATGCATGATCGCGAACAATCGATAGAATCTGCGAGTGCAGGTCCGACCAGCCACAAGCCAACATATTTTGATGTCTAGCCATTGATTCGTTTAGTACGGAGAAGTATTTTTTGTTGAAAAAAAGACATCGCTTCGGTTAGGTTAGTTGGTCCAATCATTGGTACTCTATATAGTATGCCGCTTAAATAATGGTTGGTATATATATATATATATGTGTAATTTTCATTTTTTTTAAAAAAAAACATTCTTCTTCCTTTGTGGAGGACCCAGGTATGCATGGTTATTTGTAGTTGATGCCAATCAGACCCCGCGGGGGGGGGGGGGGGGGTGTGGGTGTTCAAATTTTAGAAAATCAGTCTGCGCGGCTCATCAAACCATGACGTTTAATTAAACATACGGTACTACTTCTGTTTTAAAATATAAGTATTTTAGTCAAAGTGATAAAAGTTTTGACTAAAATACTTATATTTTGAAACAGAAAGAGTATATATGGATGCGTTACCATGGTTCAGATATTGATAGATGTTGAGGCTACTTCGCTCCAGAATTACTATCATCAGAATTATTATTTAATTTGAATCTGCCAGCTGATTAATGCAAAAATAATGTACTCATTCAAAGAGTAAGACCGATTACCCCTGCAAGCAGGAATAAAATGAGATTCCTAGCTAGGTAACAGTAATATTTGACATAATTCATGGAATTACTGCAGGTATCATCTTTTAAAAAAAAAACGCCTACGGCTACGCTGGCCTTCTACTGTATGCGTGGTAAACGTTGTCCAGCTGGATCGTAGGTGTACACCGTGTATCTGTATACGTAGCTGTCACTAAACGAAGCAAGCAAGCTTAATGCATTGAAAAGGACTGTGTGCGCTAGCTCAAGCATGCAGGAAACAGTAGATGTCCACGATACATTTTAAGCGGCCGGAATAAAACGTATTCACACTGAAACGATTATTAGCTTAAGAGCGACAGGTTTGCAGGAGATAAACGCAAGCCACAATGCGTGACTGCCTCTTCCTGCTTTGCTGCACGGTGCACGCAGCTTGGCGAACAACTAAAAAAGCAACGGTGTAGTACATGAACTGTAGATGTCCAGGTCACTCCATTCCATCACAGAAACGTCTCTCTACGATAGATTTATTGTCTCTTTGAAAGGAACTCGGGAGCGAATTACAGTCCAGTTCCTTGTGGCGATATAATGTGAAATAAAACCATTTGGGGGTATATTCAGAAGTAAGTCTTTCCAATATTTTTTTTGATCGAAATTGTTTCTGAATCTGAATAATTGCAATCCATCAGTTTACGTTCCTTGTTGGTTACCCTTGCTGTTCTTGCATCAGCAGGGACGTCCCGTCGTTCATCAGACTACACTACAAATCGCTGATTCTGATTTACATCGACGGATCTGTTTGGTCAGGCCTGATCGAGATGTGCTTTATTATCTTTACCATGTAAAGTATATTTGTATACTACTATATTATTATCATCAGTAATCAAGCGAGCTAGCCGCTCTGTACCCATGATTAGTCATGATCAGCGGCAAATCCATAGCTAGCTTTTCAACGATAGTGAGTTCCATCTCCTGCAGGAGCCTAACTGGAACTTGTGTTTCGTTGTGCCTGCTGTCCTGAATTGTGATTGTCTTTTTGCCAAATTTCGAGCAAACGGCGGCTAAAATAAGCTCCGGGACGGCGTTTTCAATGATTGAAACGCGGCTAAATCGACTCCTGATAAGCTGTCGACGGCGCGGAATCTGCATGCATGCTGGGACGCAGCTAGGTGTGTGATGGACGGTCCAGATGGAGACGACCGTGTCATTTGTGCGGTGGAGATCGCTGGATAGGGGCTGAGAGTCAACGCCAGCTCCAAACGGCAACCAAGATTCCGTTATGTGAGTTGTATTTGCAGTTTTTTTTTTCCACTCTGTACCGTGGCCACGGGTACACACTGATAAAGATTACGATGTTTACACTGGTTAATCTTTCTCTGTTCTAGAATAAGTGTTTTTTTATTTTTAAAAATCAAAATTTAAGTATTTATCTTACTAAAAAATATATAAAGACAAATAATTCATGCTTAAAGTATTTCTAATAATACAATATTTCACAATAAATAAATAAATTTTCAAATTTTTTAATAAGATAAATGATTAAATATTGATGTCTAAAAGTTTAGAAATAGGAGTACACTTTTTTCTAAGAGGAAGGGAGTAAGTAAAAGGACTTTAGCTAGCGAGGCCATTACTGCAACCCTTTACTTAAAAAACAGATTTATATTCTCTGCCTTCTTTTTGTACGGTAAACTTTGTCATATTTGATTTTAACCACTCGTCACAGAATCAACGTTGAATAATGATTGTATGATTTATAGATTCTTGTTTTTTAAATATATTAGTATAATTTATGTAAGAAATAATCTTAAATTATGTAGCGTTGATTATACAATGAATAGATAGGATTGAGGATGACAAAGTTTGTTATAGAAAAGCAAAAGCAGAGGATATGAATCCTATTAAAACACCGTGAATTGTATTTTGATACCTTCCAAGAAAATGAATTATTCAGATTTGATCAACAGTTTGCTTACATAAAAAAGGTGACGTAGCAACATGAGAGGAAAGAACTTCTAAAAACAAAACTGGCAAAATAATATGCCTTTTAGAATTGATGTGAATGTAAAATGTATCAGTATGACAAGTGATAAAAACTCTACTGGACAAAATGATTGCAATAGAAATACAATTAGATAGAGATACAGTATAAATGACGTAATTAAACATTCATTAAGACCGTCCCATTGTACTACGCTGGATCGCAGTGCGATAACCTGGTTGGTGCAGTTAGCAGCAGCAAGAGTACGAGACAGAGGTGGTAGAGTCGGAGTAATAAATAAATTGGAAAGGCGGAAAATTAGAAACTCCAGTGAAACCACAATCATCTGGATTTCTGCGACATATACTGGCGTGGAGAGAGAATCCAACGCCCTCCTCTGGGCTTGTCTCTTCATCTTCCTCTCTCTCCTCCATTCTCCCGGTGTGCTGTGGCGAGCAGCAAGAACCAGCGCCACCAAGAGCTGCTGCCAACCCCCTGCACAGCCTGGGCTCTGATCATCAATTTGCCCGAAACAATTACCTTCCTCTTCTGCGGTTTAGAATCGCATCTATATCCCTTATATATCTCTGCTCTTGGTTGTGTGCAAGCTCTCTTCTTTCTTCTTCGATTTCCCAGGCGTCGAGATAGGCCTGTGTACCAAAGCTTGTCAAGTACTAGTTGCCCGTTCTTGGTTTTGTTGATTCTTGGCTCTTGGAATTTGGGGTTCCAAGGGCTCTTGTAGTTTTCCCCCAATCTCGCAATCTTCGAGATTATTTTTGAGTTATCTTCATCGTTGTTGGGGGTCATGGATCAGAGGATTCCGCCACCGTCTCCCTTGCAGTACTCACCATCTCCCGTCCATTCTTCCCCTCATCCCATGAATTCTATGAGGTATTCTACCTCTGAAAGAGAGAGGTGCGTGCCTGCTTCGCTTTCTTGTTCTTAGACTTTCTTCTGTTTTCTGCTATAATTTTTCCTTCTTTTTTCCCCTTGGCTCGAGTTCTGGTTAGATATTTTTTATCGCGCCCTTTCGAAATCTTTGAGTACGGATTTGATGCTGCCCGTGGAGAGGTATCCTTAGCTCCATCGTTCCGGATGTGATGCTTGGGAATCGGGATTGATCAATGCAGCCGGTTGTGATGGAAGAGTGATTCGCGGAAGACGGGGACTTCCTCTGATCGCTTGTTAATAGATTTTTTAGAGATGTTCGTTCGTGATGGTTTATAATGAAACAGATAGGCGCTTTGTTTGACTGACCAGTGATTGGTGTAAATTTTGTTTGTAATATTTCTCTCATTATTGATAGTGGCATGTAAGCTTAACCTGATGGATCCTGCTATGTAAATCCAATTAAAGTTCTTGTTTTTTTGAACATTTAATCCGTGAGCTTTTAGTAGTTCACATGCTTTGAATTGTTCTTTTAAGTTTGATGTTGTTTTAATATATCTTTCCGATCATGCAGTCAAGAATGACTACTGTGATACTAATCATGATGTTTTCTTTAGCAGATATCTGGCTGAGTTGCTTGCTGAGAGGCAGAAATTAGCCCCATTCGTGCAAGTTCTACCTTTCTGTACCAGGCTTCTAAACCAAGGTTATTTCTTTTGCTTCCAGATGACATTGTAGTAATGCTTGTTCACCTATACGTTATCACTTTATCTGTTTATATTCTTGTGTTAATGTCACAAGACATTAACTGTCATCGATTTCTATTTTTAGTTTGCTTCAAGTCTTTAGGTTAGCTTGAGCTGCTGTAAAGTTTTCATGACTCGAAGGAGTCAAAATATTATTTTTGTAAAGTTTTCATGACTCGAAGGAGTCAAAATATTATTTTTCTAACAAGATTTTTTTGAATCTATTACTCTTATGTCCAATATCCTATTTTATATTACTTCATGGCTTTAACGAATGTTATGATGTGTTCAGTTATTGGCCCTAGATTATAGCTTTTTTGTCTGCATAGTTGACTTCACACTCTAGACTGTATTCTATTTATGTCAACCACAAAATTTATCTTCTAAGAATTGTCACTATTCAGCTTATGCCTATTTTTAACCAAATGGAGTGTTTACTACTCCCTCATACAACAGTTCAAAGCATTGGATTAATTGGGAAACCCTTCATATAATGCCTTTGTTCCAGTTTAGATTTGGGGCATAAAGTATTACTGTTAGCATTGTTCTAAGACGTTGCCATTAATATTTATCATTGTCTAATCATGATCATATTCCATTTAATGCAGAGATTTTGCGTGCATCTTCTATTGCGCCTAACCACAATTTTGTTGATACTGAGAGAATCGAGCATGGTAGCCCATTAAGGCTACCTAGCCACCCAGTGCTTGGCCAGCCAATGGATCTGGAGGGCTGGTCAGGTATGCAAACAGAGGTATTGCATATTTGGGCAGTCTTTGATTTTTAGTGCTTCTGTGGTCAGTAGCCTTTATACCATAGCAGATAAAAGCTGATGTATATGGATTGCTCATGCTGTGTATCTAAATTTCAGAGTTTAAGCAAGCTATGTACAGTATATTATATTGTATCAAAGTACTAGAATTCAGCAATCTGCTCTACCAGTAGAAGCAGTAATTGGATATGGGATTAAGTAGCATGCCTTACATTAAGGAAAGCATGAGGAAAACTGTTTTTCCATGTCAGTTCTCACTCCTGACAACATGAGAAGTTCCTTTTTTATACTAAATACTCCTCTGATCTTAATGTTTTATGGCCATTGTATGAAACATTGATATCAAGGAACCATTTCCTCGCTTTTATTGTCAAACCCCTCTTAATCATATTTATCAGAGGTGTTCTTTTTCTCTCAGCATATGGGGGTTCTGCAAGCATCATCAATGGGGTGGAATGGTGCTCCCGCACTTGCTGGTACTCCTTTTGTCAAGAAAGTAGTGAGGCTGGATGTTCCTGTGGACAAGTATCCAAATGTATGGGTGCCTTTCCTTAATGCTTCTCTTTTTACTTTTTGCTAAAGCGTAATGCGATTTCATGAACGCTTTGCTCTTTGGTTTTACCAGTACAACTTTGTTGGTCGTTTGTTGGGACCGCGAGGTAACTCCCTGAAAAGAGTTGAAGCTACAACCCAGTGTAGAGTTTATATTCGAGGATGCGGTTCAGTGAAAGATTCTGTTAAGGTAACTAAGCAACATCGTGCTTACTTATTCCCCCATTATTTCTTATTTAAAAGTTAGCTTTGTTTGCTAAGTATAACATATATCTTTATATTGGAGTTTTCAGGTAGATAAGATAGATAAAAGACTATATTTTGCTATGCACTCATTAGTCTCAAACTTTTTGCTGGCCCTTATTAATATACAGTCATTATTTAATTAGTCTTACTCGGTTGCATAGATGAATCTTACTGGGAATAACCATAGTTCTTAAGTGGCACTGCAGTAACTAGGAAAATGTTAGTCAAGATTAAAGTTATCCTTTTTCATTTTCATTATCTGCTTTTTTTTAGTTAGGATGCTGGATGCAGAGCATTGAAGTTTACTGGGCTTTATTTTCCAACTGTTAGTTTAGGTTCTGTTAATGGGTTTGTGCTTACGATTCAATGAGAAGCAGTACACAATATCATTTAACAGTTTGGTTTAGTCAGGGAACAAGCAGAATAGGAATGCTGTTATAGGTTAGACGTAGTTTCTTTTTAAATCAATGAATGCTTGCTTTTCTATTATTGAATGATTTCTCCTATGGTTAAGATGAATTGGAAGGAAATCAAGCATTGTTCCTGCATTTAATAATACTGACATCATAAATCCATAGTCGCTGTATGAGCTGCAAGTATGACATGTCTGCCTTGGCCTTGTTCGTTTATTTCTCTGGCATCTGAGTTAGCAGATGATGTTAAGATTACCACTTTTTCATTGCATCTCATTTGTTCCTCGGTTTTTTGTTTTCATGAGTAAGGTTCCATATACAAAGGAATCATGGGATCCATTTTTTTCTACTTTAATTTTATCTACCTCCTGCTGATGCATATGTCCTGAAATTTTTTTCTGTTATATAGGAAGACAAGCTGAGGGATAAACCTGGGTACGAACACCTCAACGAACCACTGCATGTGCTTGTGGAAGCAGAGTTTCCAGCAGATATTATTGATGCCCGTCTAAATCAAGCTGTGTCCATTCTAGAGGATCTTATGAAACCAATTGTATGTGCCCTTGTTCCTCTTTGCTGTCATTATGCCACAGTAATTTCTATACATTTAGTTCATGTATATATCTTGCTAACTGGAGCCTGTTGTCAGGACGAGTCCATGGACTACTATAAGAAACAACAGCTGAGAGAACTGGCGATTCTAAATGGCACACTGAGAGAGGAAAGCCCAAGCCCTCACCTCAGCCCTAGTGTGTCCCCCTTCAACTCCACCGGGATGAAGCGCGCGAAAACAGGGCAGTAATCTTAGTTCCTAAGGCTTCATCCTCTAAACCAATCGTGGTTTAACATCCAATTACAAAGTCGCTGCTCTACTGCTGGAGATGATTGGTGATGCATATGCCGGGATCATCATCAGTGCTGGCCTATGCCTGTCATGATCTGCATGCTTTATCGACATACAATGTGTCCTTGGATGATGGTGTCAGTGGGCTTGATGTTTGACTCTGTTATTATTTATTCTTTGTGCATCTGACTCCCTAAGTATTAACTTTATTGGTTTGGGTAAGTTAACAAGGCCTGGTTGGCCAGTCTGGAAGCAGGGATTCAATGTGTCGGACGATAATAAGGTATTGTCAGTGGATCTGAAGTAGTTTGTAATGTGTTGTTCTTTAACTGATATCGTCGTTGACTTTTAAATTCAAATCTGACTGTTTGTCTTATTAAAAAAAATTTGATAAATTTCATATAATTTGATTTATCATTAGAGTTATTTGAATCACAACTTAAAATTTTACACGTTTGAGCAAATTTTTTAAATAAGATAAATGATCAAAATTGATCGTAAAAGTCAACGACGACATCAATTTAAGAACGGAGACGGAGGGAGTAGTTATAGTTGAGACAATGATTATTTGCATTCATATTCATGTCTTTTTCTTGCCTCGCAATGGTTCGTTCATCGGCTTGAATTATCGGTAATTTGACTCTTTTGGACGGTGTTCGTGGCTTATGGCCCCAAAAGATGATGGGGGCACAACGGCTTTACTGTATCCTTTTGTTTGCATGTTCCTTGGGCAGCTTCTGGACGAGACCTCATGTGCAGGGTGGCAGCTTGGGGTGTTAAAGCGCCGACAGGCCAGGGATGCAAGCCTGCAAGTGGGGCGCATAGCCGATCTGGCATTGAAAGGCAACTGCAGCGGAAACGGGATCAATCATATGCATGGGCACTTTCACGGTTTTGCCAGTGCAGATGCGCATAAAACGTCATGGTCAGCCTCTCCCACGGTGCATTTCCTTTTCACCTGACGTAAGAAGCGTTGAAGTTGATCAAGGATCCCTTGAGATTTGAAGCAAGTTCTGAGATATTTCAGTAGTATGAAATAGCAGCACTCTCCAGAACAGCATAGTATGGACAGCGACGTCGTGAGTGATATTTTAATTTCCAGACGGAGTCGCAATCACAAGTGGTCACATGGCTGAAAAACATAGCATTGGGCATCAACAGGCCATAGTATCCGGTAGCAAATCTCATGTGAATCTCTAAAAAATATTCGCTGGGGCAGCAGACAAAAGAAAAGTTTATTTCAGCTCCATGGAGGCACGTGCAGAACCTCGAGAGTTTCTGATTCTGACCTGTGCGGCTGTTGGCGCAACATTCGTCCTCCATTTGTCGATTTCCCTTGACGTTGCTTTGATCATCTTCCTGGTGCTCTCCAGCGGCTCATCGAACAGGACATCAAACTGTTCACTGCAAAATATTTGATATAAACCCTTAAAAAAGAGCATCACATTTGTTTGTAAATTGGTCTGCTGATGAAGTACGATCACACCAAGCACAATCTAAAGTGTTCACCAAATCCCAACTATAGATTTAGGCAGCATTCTTGATGATACCTTTAATTGACTGATACCACTTGCAGAAATTTTGACGTCAGACTAAGCATAAAAAACTAAGATATAAAGCCACTTTGCACTAGCATGTAATGGATCTGTTGCTTACTCGTAAGGAAGGTTTCCAGAGTTTTGAAATGTTCTCCTGATGTTGGAGTATCTCCCGCTTTCGTCATACGCATCACCTTTCCCAAAACCATAACCAAAACCTATTCCAATTCCACATCCCGCACCAACTCCAAATCCTAATTGTAAACCAGGGAAACCAGCTCCAACTCCTGCACCTGTTCAGATACGCAAAATTGAGAATGAACAGAGCAAGAAAAGAGGGAAATCATTTCTGTCAACCGTCAGTGCATCCAAACACGAGGTATTCTGCTTTCAAATATAACAACCTACACAATTTGCATTTTGTAAAGATACATATTTTGTGTCTGAAGTCTGAACGCAGCCCACATCATATTAGTACTGTTTTCTAGTAATAGAGAAACAAACCAAAGAAAGGAAAGGGCAAAGACCACACAAAAAGTTAAAACTAATAATAATTACAATAAGGAGCATACATTGCGACTAAAAATCAAAATATAAAAGAAGAGTACAGACATCGATGTCGATAAACGAGAATATATAATCATATCTGTGGTGGAATTCAAAATTTAAAATTGGTGGGACATATAGCTGCAATGGCCACACATGTTGTCCAGCTCAAGCCAAAGACCCATCTATGAATGATACAGGGATACGTGACTAAGCAGAATAAAGAAGCGCTTGCTCAAAGAGCCAAGGAACGCTGGCACAACCATTGTCAACCGTGATTTCCCCTCTTGGTCGATGGATAGCTTGTGTCCGCGCTCCTGGGGTGATCAGGGTAGATGCCGCGAAAACGGCAGGGAACCAGCGCCGCCAGTTCTTAAATCTTGAAGGCGACGAAAAGCGCACATCCGCGTACAAGGTCCTCGTACCAAGGGGCGCCTACGCAATCCTTGTTCCTCTGCGGGTGACCCCACCACCGACCATAATTCCTGAATCCCAATCCCCACATTCCTAAATTCACCAAAGGCAGCACGGCACGGCACAGCACGGGGGAGAAGAGTGACACCAACACTGTCAGCAAAATTGCAGAACAGCAGCGATCAAAGCCCTAATGAAGATCACGATGTACGTCATGGAATCAGCAATCAAGGCTTGACCGTTAATAACATTGACCCGAGAACGCATCTACGGAGGCGAGTCAGGCGACACATGAATAGCAACGACACAGAAGTTCTCAGGATTCGGATGGCACGTACCGCCGATAAGGCCAAAGCCGACGCCGACGCCGCAGCCGGCGCCGATGCCGAAGGCAGGGCCAAGCTTGCCGAGCGCATCCGATCTCGCCTCCACAGAGGTCCCCTCCTGCTGCCGCCTGGCATCTCTCCTCCTCCTGGCTCGCCGCTCCGCCGCGCGAAACCAGGGGACGAAAAGCCACAGAACTTCCGATACTCCTCCCGGTGCACCTGACCGGGACCGGGAGACGAAAGGCTCCCCGGTTGGCCTCTTCCTCACCGCCCGGAAAAAGTCGGACGAGTCGTGGGCTGCGGGGAACAAAAGAAAGCCGCCGGCCCAGAAACTCTGAAGCGTGCGGCTGCCTATATGTCAACCAAACCTACAGATATGAATCTACCAATGGTAAGAAACAAGAACTCAGAATTTAAAAAAACATGATGTTGAACACGAATGTTAATCCTTGGACTTAAGTACAGTAATCATCTTAAGTAGCTTGCCAAAATGCGCCTTCTTATTAGTATCAGTGAAAAAACATGTTTTTTTTTTCACAACTTTGTCAACAACAATGGAGCTGCCCACTTGGGCCTGGGACATCAGAAAGAATGGTGGATTGGCAGGACGGTTGCCCCAAACAAAAGCAACTCCAGTTTACATGAGTTACAACAAATGTCACTCTAATCTTATCAGCTCGTCAGAGCTCTGAAAGAAATTTAATTCCATAGAAATTGGTATGCAAAAGAAAAAGGGTGTGACTGAGTGGGGATAGACATGTTACATGATGTACGGGTTTGGTTATATTAGTTACAAGCTAGCCATTCTTGAAAGCAGGTATGTTTCCTCGAGCTCCGCATCGTTTGTTTCCTACACGTGAAAGCAGACATTAGAGGAAGCAATGCATGAGGACTGGGTTGTTTTCCACTTCCAAAAAAAAAACGTAGATGAAAATGATGGAATCACCTACTTTGACCTGTTGAGTAAGAACACAAAATTCACAGTCTTATTCTAATTCATTAGACATCAAGCATCGTACCTGTGAGTTCATCATATTAGTTTTGGTAATGTACTGCTCCAATGCACCTTCCCCACGAAGAATTTTAGCCCCACATCCTGGCATGTCAACAGAACCAGTAGCATCCTCATCCACCACAACGGCATCTACTCGCTCGTTTCCTGTTTTCTCGTCAGGAATCTGATTGATAACAGAGTCAGAATGTGCTTTGTGTAACTGTAACAGAACAGTTTGATAGGCCTACCTCATACATGGCCTCCAAAAGAATGCATTCCAAGATGGCTCGTAAACCACGAGCACCTGTATCTTTAGCAATAGCCTTCTTAGCTATCAACCTCAGAGCACCATCAGTAAAGTGCAGCCTAACCTGACGAACCAAAAGGTATGACAAAAGATCAAAATGAGCCATATCTAAATGTATAATACAATGATAAGTTATAGAGGGCTGGCTCACATTGTTCATTTTAAACATTTTCCTGTATTGCCTGAAAAGGGAATTCTTCGGTTCTTTAAGGACCTGATTGCAGAACAGATCAATTCTGTTAGCTTCAGCCATGAAAAAGAAATGAAAAATCCTATAACACAACTAGAACTTTAGAGTTGGCTAATTTGCCTTCTTCATCATCATAACAGGTCAGTGTTGTTGCAGCAACCAGCAAGCTGAAGCATATGCTCTTATTTGAGTACATAAGTCTTCCGTATGAACAGCATTGAAGAAATGAGTTATGAAGAAGTCTCATTTTCATGAACTACCTGAAGAAGTTGATCTTCGTTCAGAGCTGCCAAACTAACTAGAATGGGCAATCGTCCAATGAACTCTGGTATTAACCCATATCTTACAAGATCACCACTCTCAACCTGCCAATGCATAAAGAATGTTTCTGTTCATGGCTGTGAAAAAAGTGATACTACATAAGAAATGAAGGCTGCACAACAAATTTTGTTTTCATAGCTGTGTGAAGATTTTTTAAGAAAAGAAAGCTGCCAACCAAATTGATAGAAAAAAAGAGCATATGCTTACAGATTCTAACAAAGACGAAGTGACTGCTGGATTGCTCACTCCAGAACTTCTCATATTCGTACGGATGGGTGCCCCAAATCCAATAGATGAATCTTGGCGTCTGCTTCATGTCAGGAAGTTAGAGTCCACAATATAAGACAGAAAAATCGAAAGTAGCTTGACAGAAAATTTTAATGCATAATTTCTGGAGAATGCTCCGATTGAATCTGCAGTACCTTTCAGAAATAGTCTTTTCCAGATCTACAAAAGCACCACCACAAATGAAAAGAATATCTTTTGTGTCTATCTGCATTATTATACGATTCTGTGACAAGCATATCATGCTCAAAACAATAGATGGATGAAGATGGATTTAAGAATATTCAATATTTTCATTTAATTCAACGCATATTTGATTAATTCAACCCATATGAAAAATTATAGTGAATGTATTGATGAAAGACCATGTAGAGTAAGTAACCTGTATACTTTCACTGCGGGAATTTTTGCGAGACCCTTTCGCAGGAATGCTCACAACCTGCTGCAAAACATGACAAAGTCAATATATACTCAAAACATTCCCAGGGCATAAAAAAGGACAACAACAAGTATGGTCACTTACAGTTCCTTCAAGGATTTTCAGCAACGCTTGCTGAACACCTTCACCAGATACATCTCTACTAACATTTGCGCTCTCTGCCTGCAATATGGTACACGTTTAGCAATGAATAACTTAAGAAATTTTGCCCACAAGAAAGACAAAGTACCTTCTTTATTATTTTATCTATTTCATCTATGTACACTATCCCTTGCTGGGCAGCTTGAACATTATACTCAGCAGCCTGAACATAAATGCAGAACACAATAACGTTCACGAAGAGTGTTTTACTGTCATGTTAAGAAATCAGCATGAATAGATAAAACACATTAAAACAACTAAAGATATATAATATCCATACTAACATACCACTAATAGCTTCTGCAGTATCGACTCTACATCCTCCCCTACATATCCAGCCTGGAAATGCATCCAAATTTAGTATTTTTGTATGATCCCTTTTGGCTCATTTTCGCAAATACTTAGATTCACTTTTGATATAAATAGGAGAATTTGGTAAAATAGGGTGAATAGATGGAAACACAAGGAAAAATGTCAGCTTGCCTAATACAGATAATAATGAAACTGACGTTACACATAATCCAAAAATCTGGAGCATGATAAGATTAAAAAAATGGATCTAGTATAATGAAAAGAGCACAAATAAAATTAGCAGAAATCCCATGCACTGAGCTAACAAACAGTTAGCACAGCAGAAGGGCTTGCTCTGAACCATCCTAAAAAACCATGTTTGTAAAACAATTATGAACTTGCCTGTGTTAATGATGTCGCGTCAGCTATAACAAATGGTACATTTACAATACACGCTAATGTTTTTGCAAGTAATGTTTTTCCTGTCAGCAGATAACATGCAACAGCATATCAGTCGGTGCCAACTGAATAATTTTGGTTCATTATGTGTAAAGTATATATAGAGGTATAAAGAATACTCTTTGTTTGAGGAAAAGAAACTACCTGAGCCAGTTGGACCCATTAGGAGTAAGTTGCTTTTATCTATTTCTACAATGTTTTCGTCATCATTTGCAGCGTCAGATCTGGATTCAGCAGAGACATCATATACATATCAGGAAGAAGTCATAACATAGCAATTAGCATCGTATTTTTTAAATGTAGCCATGATGGGTCACATATTACAAATATGTCAGTTTGACAACCTAAAAGTGATAAGAAGTTATTATGGAAGAGACTAACTCTTTCTGTACATTTGCATTATATATTCTCTTGTAAT
>BCLG01001385.1:0-44041 GCA_001602295.1 Zoysia matrella | reverse complement strand
TATGGAAGAGACTAACTCTTTCTGTACATTTGCATTATATATTCTCTTGTAATGGTTGTATACAGCTACTGATAGAACCTGCAAATAAAAATGTATTTGGTAAGCCTGATAATTGTATTTCTTCAGCCAGAAAGAGAAGTGCAGCATATGAATACTTGAGCGTTTAGCTTGTTTGCATTTGTCAAAAGGACAAATAGATTAGTACGTCCACCTGCAATAACAAGATGTGTCACCTACAATTTGTTTCTACCAGAAACAAGCACATTGAATGACTTTATATCTATATATAAAACACAACCAACTCCTGCTGATTTAATTCATGACAAATGCACCCACAGATATCTCAAATAGTTGTGTGATCATCCTCATAATCCAACCAGATCAGAAATCAATTGCATTGGTTCAGCTGTCTAATGGAGTTATTAATTCAGAAAAATTTTATCCGCATTAAATTGGCTGAAAAAAAAAAGTTAAAGTGGGAGCCCCTGCAATCCGTATGCACCCACTACACAAAACTCATAGTACTAATATTAAGACCCACATATTCGAGAAAGAAAAAGGCAACAATTTGGTGTTAGAGTAGATGGTATCAAGAAGCCGTGGTGGTTGCCTCGGTGGTACCTTTGTTAATGATCATTAACTAGTCACTTTCAACAAGCCCCACCCAGAGATCGACATCACATTAGAGGAATTCCATCCGCTTGAAAGAGATACATTCTCTGCTCTATCTGCATGCCAAAGGAGCATTCCTTGGCTAAAATGAAAGAAGCAAAATATCAATGACTTGGCTATTCCCGTGGTGAATTATCAACCATCTACATTAGCCATCAACACATTCCTACTGAGCATGATTAAGTTATCAATAACGGAAACAGAGGAGAACTGAGCGATCGCTCGGTTGAGGCGTTGTTGTGCGCTTGAACCCACCTGGGTTCGATTCCCCATCGGCACAGGTGCTCACTCTCCTTTCTTAATGAATTGGGAGTGCTCCTCCCCATGGCTTCCGTGCCATGAAATTTCTTTTTTTTTTTATATATAACAGCTCATACGTGACTTTGATGAAAGCACGGTATGGAAGACAGCGAGAAATCAACATCTGCATATCCGCATTGTGTGAGACATTCATAATTGCGATCATCCGTACACATTCCACCAAACAACCCAGAAGTCACCAACTCGGAAGTCTGAAGCATTTCGTTTTCCCCTCGAACATGCGTTTTGTCCGATCGATCCAAAAATCAGATCAATTGTAGCGACGCGAGAGAGAATCGGTGTCAGATGGGGCACCTTTTTGGCCTTGGCCTGCCCGATGACGAATCCGTCAAGCCGCCGGCACATCTCCCGAGGCGTCGGCAGTTCCCCGCCGAGGCTCGACCCGCACCACCACTCCCTCTTAGGCGTCGTAGCGCTGGTGCCTTCCCCTCCCGAGGAGTCGCCACCGTTACCTCCGCCTCCTCCTCCACCACCTTCCTCCCGCTGCCTCCTCCTCCACCTCGCTCGCCGCGAGTAGTGCGGCACCGGCATCGGGGGAGCTTGCGGCAACGGCCTCAACTCGTCCGGCGGGCGCTCCGCTAGCACCCTCCTGATCCGATCGGGAAAGGCTCCCCTCTCGGAATCCTCGTCGTCGCCCCCGACGCCGCCGGGGATCTCGAGGAACGCTCCCCGCAGCGGGTCGATCCGGTGGGCGCGGAACAGGAACGCCGCGCTGCACGCCGGGCACACGCCCGCCCCGTCGTGGTTATGACACTGCGCGCCATCGGCGCCTCCCGCAGCTACTGGCGGGAGCTGGTGGAGGGAGAATTGGACCGACATGTGCGCGGCGCAGCGCGGGCAGCTGGCGTCCGCCCGGATCCGGCTGCCGCCGCCGGAAGAGCATCGCCGGACCGCCGGGGAGGTGAGAGGTGCCGCCGCCTCCCGAAGCTTCGATAAGGTTCGGAACATGATTGGGCGGGCGGAGCCGGAGAGGACGACGACGACGGCGATGCGGAGGTGTGGTGAAACGGAGATAGGGAGGAAGTGGGAGTGGGTGAAGGTTCCTAGTATTTCTTTGCGGGCGGAGGTAGTGGGAGCGAGACTGAGATTTGATTGGGCGAACCTCATCCGTCGGATAGGGTGACGTGGAGAGCGTCGCGGGCGTCGGTGCCTGAGCAGACTGGCCTGCGGCCCGGAACGGTTAACGGCCGGGGTCGGGCGCGCGAGTGTCGCGGCCTCGCGGGGGAGGGAGGAGGTCCCTGCCATGTGGGGCACGTGGGCCCAGCCACTGGCTTCACATGCGGAGGAACCTTATCTGCCACTGGCAGGATTGGGGGGGCACGGGCGTGGCATGGAGGCTTGAGCGCCGGCGCGACGGTTGCGCAAGATCGTCGGGGTCGTCGTCTCCGGAGATGCGCCGTGAGGCAAGGAAGAAGTGTCTTGCTCTCTCTCTCTCTCTCTGTGATGCTTCTTTCAGCTGTTCGCCCAACGATTCTTGGGTCACGGCAGCAGCTGCTTGTGCTGCCTGCATCATGCTGTTCCTACAGCTGCCGACCTCCGTCCCACACTTGCGTTGCGGAGCAACAGTTCACGCACAGGCGGAGTTATAAATCATTTATTCGTAATGTATTTTGGGAGTAATAGATCATCCGTAATGTCGTATTCCTCTTTATTGGTAATCGCGTCCAGCTTTGATATTACGGATGAGTGAGGCCCGTCGATACAGATAGCCTCTCCCGTGCTCCCTTTAATTTCAAAGTCATTAGCTTTCCCTTCCCTGCGCGAAGTCGTGGCACTTGGGGAGGCAGCTCGACACGCCTTTACCATGAAAGAGGATGGTTAACTGATGATGTCTACGGTAATGGATAGTAACTCATCGGTGACGGTAATTACTCGGTCGCTCTCTGAGAAAGCTGCTAGACAGCAGGTGATCGCTACGAGATTTCTCTCTATTCTAAAATTATGGTCCAGTGATAATAATTTTAGGGGGTGTTTGGAACCGAGGAAGAGTGCAGGAAACTATTCCACAAGAAGGGAATTGATGAGCGAGTTAGGAACGAAGAATAGCGTGATTTCCTCCCGGAGGAAAGAAACGCAGGATTAGTTATTTCACGAGAAAAAAAACAATCCAGTGCAATCCAAGGGAGTGGCTCGCGCCGTGCTTGCCGCGCACAGCTCCTAATGCACGTTCGCCGCGCCTGCTCCTGCCGCACACGCAGCCCCCGCTTTGCCGCCTTGATGACAGATTAGTCGATGCTGCTTCGAGGAAGAGAGAGAGTAGATGAGGATAACGATGAAACTGACGTGAACGACGGGGCTCCGTCGCGCTGAATTTTTTAATAGCTACCATAGTGGTTTATGGGGTTAGACTCCCTAAAGGATCCCAATATAATTCAGATATTTATTTTATAGATAAATTAAGCTGAACTAATATTCTTTATAATTAGTATTCTTTAATGATTCCTACGTTTATAGATTCCTGCATTTCAAAGTAAAAATTTTCAATTTCTTTATTTTCGATTTCTATAGTTTTTTTTCACTTTTTTCATTCTTATATTTTTCTCATTTCTACATTTTTTTCTATTTCTGCATTTTTTATTCCTATGTTTCAAACGAGCCTTTAAACTTAAATCTCCTTTGTAACGTATAAATTTCACATAAATCTCACAAAAATTTCATATAATTCAGTTTTATTTTATAAAAAAAATATCGCATTTCAAAGGCCTTAGAGTAGGTGTGACATCTGGAACTTGATTCCTCGCGTGATTTTGTCTCATCAATTACTACCGCGATGATATAACTAATGATGTCTACAATTAATAATGGACCGTAACAAATTGGCGACGGTTATTGCTTAGTCGTTCTCTGAGAAAGCTGCTCGACAGCAGGTGATCAGGTTACAAGATTTCTCTCTATTCTAAAATCATTGTCCAGTGATAATAATTTTAGAGTCTGCGTGACATTCCGTACTGGGCTCCTCGTGTGACTTTGGCTCATCAGTTTTACCACGCGATGACATAATTGATTATGTCTAGCTGTCTACAGTTACAAACCGTAACTCATCGGCGATAGTCATTGCTCAGTTGCTCTCTGAGAAAGATGCGAGCCAGCAGAGCAGGTGACAAGACGCCAGGGTGATCAGGCTGCGAGATTTCACTCCGTTGTAAAGTTGCTGTCCGGTGAGAGTAATTTTAGACTGTAGGGTACGCGAGTAGCTATTGGACTCGCTTTGTTTTCGTCTCGCATCCCCCGCGCAGCGGTGGAACTGAAGGGAAAATCTAGGCGCGGTGAATCCGTTTTTCACTATGCCTGCTCGATATTTAACCAGGGTGACTCAAAGCTTAAGCCATCTATTTTATCTCTAGAGCAGTCAAATGGTGTCAGCGTGTTGTCTATCACGGTTTACAATTAAGCAAAATGACAGAGTTAGATAAGATTATACCTTTCATCAACTCTACGTCGCTGAAATCGCCACTCAACTTAACAGATATCACATTTTGAGACGTATGTTAGCTGAAGCTAAGTCATTTTTTTTTATCGCTGAATGGGTTGAAAACTCTCAAAATAAACTAAATTCCTCCTTCATTACAATAAAAATAATTTTTTATCATCGGGATAATTGGTCTCTTCATATTTAACATTACTCACTATAGATATTTTATTAGAAAAAACTTGATCGCACTTTGATGAAAAAAAATATTTGTCACTATATGTATATAATAATTAATAAGTGTACATGTTGTTCATTAAAATTACATGGCAACTATGAAATTCTTAGTAACTAAATACATGTAGCAATAATTATTATACACAATTGTCACTAAAAATGTATCTCTAAATAAAAAATAAAATTTTGATCACTATTTATCAATTTTTAGCACTAAAACTCAGTGAAAAACTCTATTTTAATGTATTTTACATTGTTAATAGGATGAATAAATTAGAGAAGACTAACTTAAAAAGTCTTTGAGAAATTTTGGGGGGGGGGGGGGGCATGACCCCTGCCAGCCCCCCCTCAGCTCGGCCACTGCCACTGCGTACCTCGACCACAAGGCGGTGGAAATAACACAGGCGAGCAGCTGTCAAATTAAAGGAAGCGGAGTATATTCCAAGTTTCTGTCGTCGAATCGGATAAGCATTTTTAGCACGCGCTTAGTGCAAAGTTCAAAACTTAAAAACACTTTTGTTGTGATCGAAAGGTAGAGATCGCGCTCGAAAGTTAAGCGGCAGCTGAATTTAAAGCTCTATTAAAACGGAGAATTTTTCTTTTTTTTATATATTTTTTTATAAAATTTAATTAATTTTTATGAAATTTGTGTAATCTAAACAACGCCGGAGCCGCCGATAGGAAAACGATCTTGCGCGGCGAGCGAAGATAACCAGTCGAACGAAGCCGAGGGCGAGCGCGGCAAGTGAAACTCCCGCAGCATGGAGAGCGCGACACATGCGGCGGCGGCGGTCGGGCATGGTTCCCCGGCGCTCACCTCGTACGTAACGCCCACCGCGGCACGGGCGCTGAATTCCTTGGCGGCGGCAGGTAGGCGCTCATCAAGCAGCCACACGCCCCCCAAGAATATCACGGTCCAGGTCCACCAGCAGTCCGCCCGCTTTATATCGACAAAAGGACACTATTCCTCCCTGACAAGTGGGCTCGAAACGACTGACCATCTTCCTGAGGACTACTCCTCCTACAACCTATTGGAAACCTGGAGCCCAGCTGTTGTACACGTAGCAGTTGGGCCTATGGCGCCCTCCGCCAAGCTGGACGGCCACGTCGTCCTCCTATAGGAGTGGATGACGTGTGGGGTCCCAACCGACCTGTAGAAAATGTTTGGTGTCCGAATACAACGAGCTGATGGTGTCCGTATCACTCCCCGTGTATAAAAACCGTTGCCCGCTCTCGCCTCCTCCGCCTGTGCATCTCGCCGCGTTGGCCCGATGCTCGCGTCCTCCGCATTTTTCCCCCTCCCCCCACCCCCCGGTCACTCTCGCTCTAACCAGTAACCACTGCCAGCCAGGCAGCCACCTCCGTCGCGAGTCGCGAACAAGTGCATCCCCCGTCCCCCGCCGGAGTGCGCACGCATTCCTGACACCCCGGCGGCAATGGCGCCGTCGGTCGGGGTTAAGCGGGGCTCCGCTGCGGCCACGCAGACCGTGGCCGCGCTGCGGCCTCCCGACGCGCGGCTCGCCGTGCGCGATGTCATGCGCTCCACGATCCCGGCGGCGCCCGAGAGAGCGCCCGCGGTCGCGATGGAGGGGTTCCTGTGCCTGGAGGAGGTGGACGGGAGGCGCTGGAGCTACGTCGTGGATGGAGGAGCGGTCGCCGGGAAGGGGAGCGGCAGGGGCGGCGCCTCTGTGTCCACGGGGGCCTCCGTCAGGGCCGTGCCGATGCAGTCGCCGCTTCCGCCCGCGGATGTGAGCGCTTGCTTGCGGTTACGTAGATTCGGTGTTGGTCGCGGTTCTGATAGTTCGATTGGGGAGTATTACTTGCAGCATTTTAGCCGATGTCATGGCTGGATGGTTGCGGTATTTAGAGGCTTAGGGCGAATTATTTTTGCAGCATCTGAACATTTCGTCGGTTTCATAGATGTGTTCTACAGCTTCGTTGGATCTGCACTTTCTGTTTGATGAAGTGATTCAGATGTTTGGAAGGCAAATTGAGATCGAATTGGGTTTAGTTTGGTTTGATTGGGAATCACTAGGCTGTGAGTCCTCTGACTCCGTTTCTGGTTGCTCCATCTCCATGTGTCAGATCTCCTTTCAATTTCTGATTCTAGTTACTAGCTCACGTAAATGTGTGCAAATAGGACGCTTGCGCGGATAGGACGGGGGATTGAGTGGTCTCGCTCTGTACTCTGTAGCCTGTAGGACTGTTGAAAAATGGCAGATTAGTGGGTTGGATGTTGGTGGTTATGGGAGTGGGGGTGGAGCCTTATTTATTGTTGTTCTGTTTTGGTGTTATGTTCTGAGTTCTGAACCATTGGATGGAACTAGTGCTACTTGTTGAATTTTGGTTCTCGACTGTTGTTGTGGTAATCTGTTGAGTGCCGTGTCAAACGAGTCAGCTCATGTATTCGAAATGATCATAACTAGAGCATCCTGGAATATGGCTGCAGGAAATAATGGCATTCATAAGATCGTATGTCGTGCCTGAAGGGTTTCCAGACAGCGTTACTCCTTCGTACGTCCCATACATGACCTGGAGGGCTCTAAAGGTATACTGTGGACCTATTGTACACTAGTAAGTTTTCACTGCTGAGTTTAAATACATCAGGCTTTGTTAAAACCTTTTCTTCACTATTCAGCACTTCTTTGGTGGAGCAATGGGGGTGTTTACGACAAGAACCTTGCTGAGCTCTGTTGGAGTCTCTCAAAGCAAGGCAACACGAGGTGCTATCGCTATCAACTGGATCCTCAAGGTACAATTTGCGTCTTGTCTACTTAGGAACTCTCTTTAGCACTCACTTTATGTGTCTAAACTAGTATGTGTATTTAATCCATATAAAGGAGAGCAGTTGATTCACTAGCATGGCCACAATGAAAGTCAGAAAAGGGAGATTACTCTAGGATGGTGTGCTCTTTCAACAATTATTAACCAGTTCTTTCATATCAATATATTCACCATATACTCTATTGCGTCATACCGAGCTTTAGTCCTTAGCAATCATATGGGTGTCATGGTTTTTCTTGTAAAAGTGTTGATTATACTTCTTCCTCAGGATGGTGCCGGTCGTGTTGGAAAAATGCTCTTTGCCCGTCAAGGAAATAAGTTTGATTATGATTTAAAGCAGGTAAACGTGTGAAAGCATGCATTCAGTTTAGTAGTGCACAGACATCCAATTTGTTGGGTCCCTTGTGCACATTTTACTGACAAAGAATAAACATCTGCAGCTGCGGTTTTCTAGTGATCTTTTGCTGGAAATAGGTGCTGGGATAGAATTAACAACTGCAGCATTCCCTCAATTTTTCTTGCCTATGGCTTGCGTTGCAAATGTTGTAAAGGTTGGACCTCACTTGTCACTAAGCATCAGTCATTCAAATTGGGTTACTATGTTTCAGAAATGTTGATGAAACAACCCCTTTTCTTTCACGCAACATTCAGAATGTCGCTGCTGTTACATCAACTTCTACTCGCACCCCAATTTATAAGGCTTATGCAAGAGGAGAAAACATCGGGGATGTGACTGCTAAAGGAGAATCTGTTGCAAACATTGCAGATCTGGTAATATCACCTATCGTGTTTACGTATTTATTCTTATATTGTGGTTTGCCAATTGGACATGTACCTGTAATTTTTTTTAGTTGGTATAGATTGTCCTTGCCTGGCTAAATTTTGCTCCAGAAAAAGACTAAATTTCATTTGTCTTGAAACCTCACTTCAATAAAAAAAACAGCATATGTTGGGATTTTTCATTCTTATAGATGTCAGTTCTCACGCTTGATTTAGCAGCCGCACTGAGTTCTTTGTTGATTTTACCTGCAGCTGGGCACTGGCCTTAGCATCTTCATCTCAAAAAGGAATCCATCATTGGTGACCTCGTTTGCCTTCCTGTCATGTGGATACCTTCTGAGTTCCTATCGTGAGGTTTGTATTCATTCTTCTTATGTCTTTAGAATTTTCTGTGACTAGTTTTTTTATTATCAATTGATTGTTTAACAGGTGAGATCTGTTGTTCTGAATACCCTTAACAGAGCAAGGTTTACTGTTGCAGTGGATTCATTCATAAAAAAATGGTATGTTTGAATTGTCCTTGATAGTGCTGGAACTTTCATTTCCAGTTGGTTGTCAGAACATTGCAGAAGTTCTTCCTTCTGAAATATATTCATAAATGAACACCTTCACCCTGTTATAATAGTACAAATGAACTAGAATATTTCAAAGAGCTTAATGGATTTTGACAAATAAAAAATTTGGCGTCTGCTTGACTTGCAGCTGTCTAATGTTTACATTTTTATTTTCTGATGTACAGGTTATGTCCCCTCCTTGAAGGAAGGAAACTCACAAGAAACGGTATTTAATCCACCTTGGCGGCATGAACCAGTTGCAATAGGTTTGTAGAAGTGTTATTTAGATTGTGGTTCTTTCCAAAACATGTTGAACAATGTTTGATGTCCTCCAATTTTCATTCAGGTTCACGGTTTGGAGAAGCATTCCAAGAACCTGCTTCATTTGTTGCTATAAAGCCTCTATTTGAGGTATGCTCTCCTTATCAACCAGCACACAAATACAATACTCAGAAAATACTCTTCATTTTCATGTATATGAAGTATACTCTCTGCATTTTAAATTTTCTCCTTGACCAATAGTTGCTGTCTCAATTATAGGATGAGATACATGGTAACATACAACCCAACAAAGGATAAGGTATATGCTTTGCTCAAGGACCAAGCAAAATCAGATGACATTCTCAAAGCTGCTTTCCATGTAAGCATTTTTTTTCTGATTTCATTGGAACAGCTAGTTGTGCTTTAGTGCCTTGATCATATATGCTAAGGCATGGCCTTTTGCTGTACAGGCGCATGTGCTACTGCATTTCATAAATGCATCACATGCACGGAGGTTGAAGCAGAAACAAGCGAACTCCAGCCGATCAGATAATTACGAAAACTTATACTCAAAAAACATGGACTTCCTGGCGCTCATCGCTGAATCTTGCAAAATCATATCTTCATCATATGGAACTTTCAAAAAGAAAGCAAGAGAACAGGTAGCACTCCCTATCTATGATAAATGCACCTCTTTCTGGTATAAGTGTGACCTATTCTGTTAGGGACACATACCACTAGTTACACAACCAACAACATTTGTGTTCTGTATTTCAGGGTTGGATAATGTCAGAATCGCTTCTCAACCCTGGAAAGGCTCGGTTGTACCAGACAAGACCACAATGAATTTACTGTTTCTGTATAATATCAACTAGATTACACCATTTAGGCTAACTTCTCTAACAAGATGGGATGCTCAGCTGTTAAGAGCTGAACTAAAATATATTTGCACCAGAACTAGATACGAATCAGTAGATGTTCAATCTCAAGCTATCAGGTTCCAGGGTGAGCAGGAGTTATGCAATATGTAATGTATGATCCCCCCTCTTTCGCATCTAAATCTTTTATTCTGTCTGTTGCTGATCTTTTTTGTTTGTAAATCTTGACATCAACAGATAGAAGGCCTGAAAGAAAAGGAACACAACATGCACGAGAGAGAGAGAATTTGGTTCCCGACGAAGGTGGTCAAGTAGGGGGACTTGAAACTGCTAACTGCATAGACTAATGATGTGTATGTTTGATGATGTATCAGACTTGGGAAGACATCCTGTGCTTTTAACCTTTTTTGCGGGTTGGTCCTGCGGAGTTGTTTTCTTTTAGCAGAGTTGAGGTTCTCAAAAAGAGTGAAGAGTCCTTAGATCCTAGTATCTTTCTTTTACCTGAGGCTCGACGGTAAATTTCAGTTTTCCTTGTGAAGACTCATGATAGGTACATATATGCTTTGTACTAATTTCAAGCTTCATTCCTGTGTGTATTATTGTGGGTTTGGGTACTTTGGTTTCGAGAAGGCTTTCTCATATCTTCTGGTTGGCGAATGGCGAGATTCCTTGTATTGAGCAATTGTGTGCGAACAGCCGCGTGCAAGATGGCTGCCCGGCTGAGCGCAGCTGACACTTTGCAAGACTGTAAGGCTTACCGATGGGACCTTGGTGCGTTCGAAAACCCGCTTTAGTGTGCCATTAGACTTCTATGCCTATCAGGCACGACGAAAGAAATTTGACTGCGCTCCTAGGAATTTTTAAGGGAATATTGAAACCATAAGGGACAATAGCTACGTTGTAAACAAAAGAGCTAGTAATAGTCATCCAACTAAGCGAGCTAATAGTTACCCAACCACCTTCCATCAGACACCTAATAGTTGTTTAGCTAATAATTAGATATTCGTTATATATTACTAGTCAGATAGTTATTATTTTCAATGGTTCCAAAGTCTCTAACACATTGACACGGTTGAATAGACTTGGTAAGACTTGAAAAAACAATCAAATATTTATGGTTAGTTTGACAAAACTACAACCATGAAACAAATAAATAATAAACAACTTAGTAAAAAATATTGAAAATAAAGTTAAGGAATGCAAAAAAAATGAAAAAAAACTTCCTTCTTTTCAACCCCAGCTAGGGAAGCAAATGGATCGTCTTGCAAGTCTACAACTTGTGACTTTGTGAGCTTGCGGGCCAACTCGCTTCTCTACCTCTACGCTATCAGAGGTTTCATCGTATTTAAACATCTGTTCTTAAAATTAATGTCGTCGCTAACTTCTAACATCATTCATTTTATTAAAAAAATTATTCAAATGTATAAAATCCAAAGTTATGATTCAAATAACTCTAATGATAAATAAAATTATAACAAAATATATAATATTTATCACATTTTTTTTTTGAATAAAACGAATTGCTAAATTTGATGTTAAAAATGAATGGCTACATCAATTTAAGAATAGAGAGAGTATAAACATGGTGCTAGATGCTCTGTGATGAACAGTTATTCGAAAGCTGTTTGAAACGAAGTTCAACGAATCATGTAGATGACGTAGAACACGTGATGGAAAATGTGGAACAGCATGGACGGCATGGATTGACCGGAATTTTCAGCACACGGCTGCTAGCCTACTACAGCAGTCTCCAGCACTCGGATTCCAAGCTCTCGCTCTTTGTCGCGGGGTGTGCATCCCTCCCTCTTCTCGCTCGCGACGGCCGGCGCCTCCAAGATGGAGCTCCGCCTCCACGCGCGCCTCCCTCCCACCGTCCCGAAGCCTCTGCTTTCCCCAGCGCTCGCGGTACTTCCCCTTCTTCGTACAGGTAGGAACTTTCTACAGCCCAATTGCAGCTCCCACTCCCGCTCCGAATTCCAGCGGCGCCGTGTCGATATCTCGCGCGCACGCCGCGTGTTCTGTTCACAGATGTCACGCTGAGGCCTCCTTCGGTTTGCTGAACTGTTGTGGCGCGCAGGCGGGAGCTATGACAGGGTTGCGGCTGCTGGGCGGCGCCACGCGAAGAGGCAGTGGAGTCCGGCTATCCGCGCTGCCAAAGCGGAAGGCGCGCAGGTGAGGTGCCTTAGCTTTCAGAAGAAGATGCGGCCGCGAGCGAGCACACGCGTGTCCGTGCGAGAGCTTTTGGCTATCATGAGATTGCTACTGATGTGAGCTTTTTGTTTCGTTAGGTTGTGGCTGTGATGGATAGGAGCGTCTCGGTGATCCTCCTATCAGGAGGTCAGGGGAAGAGAATGGGGGTACTATAACTTCTCTCTTTTTATCAGTAGTTTTACTGACGTTGGTAACAGTGTGTGAGTGCTCGTACATTCCTCAATTTGATCAGTCATGGTGAAAACAACTGTATGAGCTAGCTCTGAACTAAGCAAATTCTACAACTCTCTGATCATTTCGCCTATGTTCACTAATTCAGACACTAAGTGCATCTTCTGTAACAGGCTAGTATGCCAAAGCAGTATCTACCATTGCTGGGACTGCCAATTGCGTTACACAGGTTTGTTTCTTTTACCATAAATATTTTTGAAGTCCCTAGTTTGGAAACGTGATGTAGTTAGATACATTTTATCCAAACAGCTTAAAGACATTCTGTCAACTGATGGAAGTCAAAGAAGTTGTGGTGGTGTGTGATCCAGACTACAGGGATGTATTTGAAGGTTGCTAAACTATATAGACTCATCCAACCTATTTTCATTGACTAAATTTCTTCATACACTTGGTGAATCTGATTAATATGTTGATCCGTTTCCACAGGTTCTATTGCGAAGCTGCAGATACCTCTTAAATTTGCACTCCCGGGAAAAGAAAGACAGGATTCTGTTTTTAACGGACTTCAGGTTAGTGACACGCTTACATTTTGCTGATTCTGCCATTTCTTGAAAGAAATCATTGTAATCTGTGCTTGTAGGAAATTGATGGAAGTTCAGAACTTGTTTGCGTCCATGATTCTGCAAGGCCCTTAGTTTCTTCCAAAGATGTCAAAAAGGTTGCTTCTATAGCCATGAACCATCACAGAATTTCTACTCATTCTTCTTTTCCTGGGTGGCTGGGTGTACTGAACGTGAAAAAGTGACGTTCCAAGCCATGACCCTGCAGAAAATGCTCCTATGCAAATTGCAACTTATATCTTGACATATAGTTCAAATTGCGTTACTGCTTTGGATAAAAAGTTAAATAACTTATACAGCTTTAACATTTTCTTTGCTGCTTTGAGATTAATTCAATACTTTATAGCTGAAGTAGGCTTTGGTAGTTTAGTCTTCAGAACAACTGTATTTCTGAAAATGCAGCTTCCTAAAGGGAATTCTAAACATAAGATAAGCTGCTTGTGTTTGGCAGGTTTCTCAAGGAATAGTAGTATTGATTTTGATTTCATTGGCTAGGTCTTAGAAGATGCAGCAGTGCATGGAGCTGCTGTTCTTGGTGTGCCTGTGAAAGCTACTATAAAAGAGGTGAGTGTTTATTGCAACAGTTGCTGAATATTCTAAATCTTCTGCATACCTCTCGCTGTGCAGATGTTATCCTAAAACCGTAATACCATTTTTGCATGGTGTATAATATTCCTTTCCATTCTTTTCTGTTCAGGCCAACAGTGATTCTTTTGTCGTAAAAACCCTTGATCGCAAAACTCTCTGGGAAATGCAAACTCCTCAGGTGATGTGCTTTATGTTTGGTTTTGCTGGTCAAGCAGACAAGCACACCTACTTTTTTTCTTCGGGATCAACACCTAAAAGTATTCAAATGTCTTTTTTTTCTCTTAATTGTAGGTTATGAAGCCAGACTTACTCAGAGATGGTTTTGAGCTTGTCAAGCGGTTAGCTTTCCTTACTTTTGGCAAATCAAATTGGTCGATATGTTGCTCCTCACTTCTGCTGATTAAACTTCGGTCGCAGGAGTGGACTTGAAGTCACTGATGATGTATCCATTGTAGAATATCTGAAGCATCCAGTTTATATCACAGAAGGCTCTTACACAAATATTAAGGTATTCCAGAATGCGTTATTAATTATAATACTCTTACCCGTTAATTCTGAAGATATTGACTGCCACGGTATGAATTTATCACAGGTGACCACTCCTGATGATTTGCTCCTGGCTGAGCGCTTAATGAATGAGAAATAGCGCTAATAGACAAAATTAAATGTCTGCCTGATTCTGTGGGCCCATGTATGATTTTGTTAGTACAGCATCCATCAGCATTTCCACAGTTTTGAAAACCTAAATAATTGTTGAGCTCATTGCTCAACATAGCTGGCCTTTATATAACATTCTTTTTTTTTTAATAATGAGAAAATGGTAAAGGTCCCTGCTGAATTCATACTTCGGTGCAACAAATAGAGCTTTGGCTACCATTTTTCATATACTGACAAACTGCGCCTTTAAACAAGGCTGCGTATATTTATATTTACATCGGATAGCTTCACTTTGTTCAAAGTGACATCAATCTACGACAAGAAACAAAACTACAAAACGTATGCGCTGTACTACATATGGTATAAGAGGGCGATCAAGAAGAATGAGGTTTGGGTAACACACAAATGAGGACGCTAAATCACTTTGTTCTGAAGACATGGTAACTGGCAGCTAACCCTTCTCAACGCAATTCGTAGCTCTCAAATATTTGAACCTCCCTTGTACAGACATGACTCGCGAGCAACTCAGCACCTTGAGTTATGATGCATTTGAAGGTCACAAGTTTATGAAGGAAATCATCGGATTCAGACCCTGCATAAAAAACATCATCTTAAGCTTCAGGCATCTTGACTTGTGATGCATTTCAACGAGAATAGTCAGTGCGAATCACGGTGGCTCCGCTCAAGCGGGGTGTTGGAAACAGAGACTACAGTTAATACTCACTACATGACCACGGAAGGAATAACAAACAAATGGTCAGTCGACAAGTGCCATACAGATTAGGAATACACACACACCAAAGATGTCTCCAAACACTAGATCGGATAGCTAATCATTAGACATAAACAGAAATAGAAAACGCGGAGATTACATACTTAGAAGACTAAGCCATATCTAGAAATCTTGACGCCTAGAGACCAGCTTGCCCAAGCTGGTTGGTTGCTTTTACTCACGCCCTGGCCCTCTTGTTGGTGCAGTCTGGGCACTTGTAGTGCTTGATATGCTCAGCTCGAGCGGGTGTGATCTTGACGCACTTCCCATGGTACCACTTCTCACAGTTATCACAGCAGATCCAGAATTCATCCTTGCCATCATTCAATCCGCAAGTTCCGCACAGCGTGTTGTCGCGCTCTTCCTCATCGTCGCCATCATCTTCACCACTCTCTTCTTCATCTTTAGGGACTGAAACCTTAGCCTTTGAACGAGACTCAGCCCTTGACTGCTGCAAATATAAGCTTTGATATAAGCACAAGTTAAGGTGGGATGGCAACTGAAGACGACAGCAGTTTTAGAACTTTAAGTGTAAATATTTACCACTTTTGAGTTAGGCTTATTGCTCTTGCTGCTACTGTTGGGTGTTTTCTCCTTCGTCTGTTTCTTGGCGGATCCTGTCACCACCTCAAATATTGTAGGCAAGTTGTTTATCATGCCGAAGAGTCTCCTCCTGCATAATAATAATACCATGAATTTACAAGCTAGACAAAACCAACCAAGGATATAATTAAAAGGGGCAAAAATGGATGTAACAACAGAAAAGAAGCTTTAAACACAACAGAGTCGAATCATGTCCACTCTAACTCCTAAAGTCATAGTACCATTACAACATAAGTTTTTTTTTATTAAACCTCAAGCAAAAGAGAAACATGCTTTTAGCAAAGATACCATACTCCCCAGGTGAAGATAATGTCGCAGACACGTGTTCCCATCATACTCTAGCAATTTCATGTATGACACATGATTCACACTATTTGACTGTACTCTGATAGCCTATGAGTAAATGATCTGTTGTATGTCATTGCCACACTCTTGACCTTGGTCACTGTATTTCAAATCAATATAACCCTCAAAACATATAAGCACCCACACTACATGATAAATGGGCACTGTAAGAGTCACACTAATTGGACTAAGTGGCATGCATCTTCTCAAGTAAGATGAGGGAACAAGTTTTTTAATAGAAATGAACATGAACTCCAAAAGGGCAGTACCATACTTAACTGCATGTCAGCAGTTCTATTGGGAAGTACTACCACTGTTCACAAATGAAGTTGAGTTGTTCTCCTAACAATAACAATTTAAGAATGCCCCCCACCCGGGGGGGGGGGGGGGGGGGGGGGGTTGTTGTTGTTGTAGCTACTAAATGAGTGATTACCAATACGATGATTTATGTATTACACGTATAGCTTCTGACGATCTGGTGTCAATTTTTATGCCTAGTACTATACAGTTTTCCTGATCTAGCTTTGTAAAATGTATGGGGATAAAGATGATTTTGTGATTTATGATGTAACCAGATGAACAAATAAACTTTTTTACAGCAAAAATGACAAGAATGGTGGAAATCATACAACTTTATACTATGATGGCTGCAGTGTAACTAACTAAAAACATAGGAGGTAGCGATAGCATTGTGGTCAAAATTAGCATAATTCACATGCAGTAGCGTATACAATCACTTGCAACTTTGTTCTCTTGACATTTGACAACTATACAAAGGTTGTTGCACTTTGTTTGGTAATGAAGTATTTTCAGCATATATGACATTAGGAGCAGCAGTCAAACACAAATTTAGCCATACGAACACCCACAGTAACATATATCTAGCCTTCTAAAAATAGAAAGATTCTCATAGCACATCAAAAGACCGAACTGTATACAAATTTTAATCCATCATGAAAACATTCTAAGTGATTAACGCCCCAGGGGGTATAGATACTATGCCATGTCCTTTCCTATATTCAAAATTATTTGGAAAGCGGGTTCAATATTGGACATTAAACCCATACTGAATGTTTGAAAACATACTAAATCACATTGTCAAAGTGAACTGGTATTTACAAAATCTCAGACTCCTTCTATACATGATACATTATATGGATTAAAATTCTTATCCCTAAATATATGGACTCAAATTCTTATCTCTAAATATATGGATTCAAATTCTTATCCAACTGTAAAACAATGAAGAGATACAGAAGGGAAAAAGCGGGGCTCTTGATGCTAAGAACAAATTTCACATAAATAGTGTGTGGCTATGACATTTTTCACTACATTAATATGGCTATTTGGAAATCCGAAGCAACAGTGAACAGACCAAAGGTAGATGTCTTTTCAATATTGAATGAACTAAAAGGTGCATATAAGAAATGGTAATTTTGTAAAACTGTAAAGGATGATGCATACATAAAGTGATTCTTATACTATGCAAATAAAAATATTGTGTGAAAAAAAGGATAAAACACCAGATATAGTATTATAATTGATTGTTGAAACAGCATGGCTCACTCCTGGCAGAGAGGTTACCTAGATTCCTTGTCAAACCCAAAACGAGCTGCAAAGTAGAATGCAACAGACAGCAACCAGGAGTCACTGTGAACTGCAACTAACGCCAACCAGTCCTTCTCATTCATGCCATCCCTAGCAAAGTTTATTCCTAATGCTGGTTCAGGTATCTCTGGGGGTACTTCCTCAGCTGGCAGGGTCACCTCCCACGTCTCATTGGGGTACCCATAAAGGCACAAGTTCTCCTTTTCTGTTAAAACAATGGAATTACAATCCATAACAAGATCCTGCATTGCATTCCAGATTTTGAGTAATCATATGCACAACTACAGCTTTTACGGAGTATAAAACTTTCAGAATTCATTCGACATGTATACTTATAGCTAGCCAGGGTGCAAGGCCCCCAGCAGAAAGCAATGTGGGCCATGTCATAATATTTAATAATGAAAAGCAACCAAACATCATAGTGGCATCAAACGTGGATAGGGCAAGCAGCGAAACCAACCACGTTTTATAGCCAGTCGTACAATGGCATCAAAACGCATTGAAGGAAGATTTGCTGATTATCCACATTATGTCACTGACTCCACTAAATTGACTGCACCAACAACAAGGGTCTAAAAAGCAACTGGCAGCACACCCGAGCACACGATAGTCAATTTACTGATAACCCCATTGCACCAACCAGACTACTAAAATCTCTTGCGGACTTCTGTAACATAGTCCATTTGAGCTACTAGTACCAACCAATGGCTGATGGCAACACCTACAATGCTAACAACCAAACTGACGGCAAAGACCTACTGCTAATTCCACGGTTCCAATCAACGCAAAAAAGACCATTTCCCCCCAATAAAACTGTCATACCGACTCCCAATCCCTCACCAAAAATCCAACAGCTACAGTTCATCACAGCAGCAACGAGAGCTACAAGAGCACCAATAGTTCGAATTCCAGCGCATAGAACGAGAAGGAGATTATTAAGAAATTCTCCAAAATTAGCTTCCAATCTCCCACCAAAGCAACCAGACCCAAGCAGCGAGAACACGGAATCCTCCTCCGCCACCAATTCCCGTCCCGGAAGAGGAAGACGAACAGATCGAGGGCACTCACCGGGGTCGCAGAGCTTGAAGAACTTGTCCACATCTACATAACAGCACAAGGGAAACCCCGTCAATCGCGCGAATCCACGCATCCACGGAACTCAGAACCCCAATCGAGGGCACGACGCGCGCGTACCTGTGGTGAGGGCCTTGATCATGCCGGCGCGGCGCGCGCGGTAGTCGCGGCAGACCTCCTCCGGGGTGCGCACGGCGTACGTCCCCGTTCCGGACCCGCCGCCTTCCATCGGGCGCCTGGCGCGATCGAGCGCGGGGCAATGGCGGCGGCTAGGGTTTGAGGCGCGGTCGGGCGGGCGCGGCGGCGAGATGGGGCGGGGCGGGGCGAGGAGGACAAGACTGGAGAGGGAACGAAGAAGAGGTGGGAAGGTGAGGGCGTGGGGTTTATAATGTTTTTTTTTTTTTGCGGAGAATTTCGTGGGCGTCCCGGTCCGGCCAGGATTTGGAGTGGACTCGGTTTATTTGATCCGCCCGCTTGCGCCTTGCGCTCGATGCCACCGTGTTCGCGGCGGGGTTTTTCACGGTCCGTGGACCCGGTCCATCGTGGACCAGAAGGGTACCGCGTTCGTTTCCCTCAGACCGTAACAGCTGCAATGGGAACCCGCTGGTGAATCAAAAGCAGCAGAGCTTTTCAGCGAGTTTCTTTCTATATTTAGCCTTTTATGAAAAAATAACTTAGTAGACCTCCTTATGTAAATACTATGTCCATTGACAAGATTTAGCTGGTGCTCATCTATTGGAATTTACGGCCTATGGCAATCTTCCTTTGTTTTCAGATAGCGACATGCAACCTGCTGGTACTACTATGTCATGATCCAGATAAGAATTTTCTTATCTGGAACTCTGAGATTAAGGTGGAATAATCTAACGGCGAGCGATAGCTACAGGCATCCGGCATCTGGCATCTGGCATGCGCATGCTTGAGGTTTTACTATTGGAGATCGACAGGATAGATACGTCTTGATCACTGATGCACGTCGGCTGGTAATGGCGGATTGGTAGCTTCCTCCATTCCCCGTCCTCCTCTCAGCGAAAACTCCAGAGCTCGCCATCGCGCTTCTCTTCCGTCCTCGCGTTCTGCTTCTCCAATCTTTAGTTAGGTAAGAGTGAGACATGGCTGCGCACGGTGACACGAGCGGCCTATACATCCTCTTCTTCCGTCGACACTCGCTCTGAACTTCTGATACGACTCGTTGCTCTGAGGCATTGATCAGCCTAGGCACCGGCCGTTGCCGCGTTGCGGGATCAGTGGAGGCGACAGGGCAGGAGGCTTATGGGCTGTGCCACGCATAACTTTAGTGGTATCACAGATTTTTAAAGGCAAGTCACACTTTTATAGCATTTTACTTTATATATTATATTTTTATTTTATAGTCAAATTTTGTTATATTTATAGCTAAAATTTTACGAGTCACACTTTTTGTGACGAATCTTAAGCGTGGGCAAGCTTAGACATCAATCAATCAAACAGAAGAAGCCGGGCAGTGCGCCACTCGCCATGGATGCAGCAGGTCTGACTCTTCCAGGATCCCAATTTCCAAACCGAGTGAAGTAAACAGTTTCCTGACGACAAGCAAACAGCAGCTACGACAGATTAGTCATATCACATCACATCTATCCAGCATTACTGCTTCGGTTATTATCATATCATCATCGTACTGCTCCAACTCCTGCTCCGTCATGTTCTTAAAAAAAAAACTCCTGCTCCGTCATCTTCAACTTTCACCACTCCATGACCCGCTCGAGCAGAGCCGAGATGTACCACTCGTCGTCGGCGTTGGGTCCCTTTGTCGAGCTTCCGGACGCCGACAGACATCCTCGATGTCGGCATGTAAACGTCGGCGAGCTCCTTCCCGGTGCGCAAGAGAAGTGGTCCAGCCAGAACCACCCGGCCGAGCCACGGTCCAATGTCCTCAACACTGATCCTCATCACGGGCCAGCCGGCCACAATCTAATTCGGCGCTGTATGGCCGTATGGGCCCGGGCCTGCGCCTGCTTATCTGTTTTGCCACTAGGCCCGCTACAGGCCGGTGGGCGAGTTCGGATGCGCTGGCTGCAGCGGCAGGCGGCAGCTCATAATACTCCAGCCACATCATTCATGCACCATCTCGACGCTCCGGCGCGTCGACTTCATGTAGTACAGCCCGGTGTTCAGCGGGTTGTCCAGCAACCTGCGCGTCGGCTTGAAGTCGTCCGACGAGCAGCTCATGTCGGCGTGCACCGGGATGCGCCGTAACGGGTTGCGAAACAAAATCATATCTGCGTCCTGCAACAATAATTCTTGATCAGTGGTCAGTGGATCTTAACTGCGAGTGATCACAGGGGGAGTTATTGGTCTTGTTACTATACCGTGTACAGGAAGTTATAGCCGATCGAGCTCGAGGATGCGCTGCTGGAAAGTGAGCTTGGTCCAGACCAGCTCCAGGCACTCCTTGGACATGAACCGCTTGGCCGAGCTCATGTTCGCGGATCTCACCTCGAGAAGGTAGCAGTGCGGATGCTTGGCCTTGCAGTGGTCGAACCAGGCGGGGTCGAGGGCGATCACGAGGACGTGGTCGAGGAGCGGCGCCGTGTCCTCGCCGTTCCTGAAGCTCTCGAGGTAGAGGTCGAGCAGGGAGTCGGGCCGGGCCCAGGCTTCGTTCACGGACGTGATTATCACGGTCTTGTCGTCCGTGGCCACTTTGGGCAGCAGCTCAGCGAGGCCGGCGAACCCGACCTGGACGGATCGAATGGAAGGTTGAAATGCAATCCGTGATTGCGTAGTACCAATTTTAACCGTAAGTGTACGTAGCCTTGATTACCTCTTGGTCTGGAGTCGGAGCAGCGCCATCGCCGGCTGGTGGCGTGCCCGGCTGCGGCGGCGGCACGGTTCCGTTCCCCCAGGTCACGGGCATGCTGGACAGGCCGTCGCCGAGCCTGTCGGACGCGATGAAGAAGAGAAGGGCGGTGGGCAGCGCCGCGCCGAGGAGGAAAGACACCACGTGGCTGCCCTCCTTCCCTCCAAAACCCCAGCCGCCCCATGATTGCTCCCGATCAAACCTCAGATGCAAAACTTGGAGTGACCGGAGATGAGAATGGTGAGATCGATGAGAAGCTCTGTAGCTAATGTTACATTGGTTTCTCTATATATAAATACTTATATTAACCGTGCGCGTGATCAGCTATTTTGTCACGTTGCACACTTGTACTGTACCTGTCTAGAAACAATCTGTCCATTGACGTGGGAGGATTCAGCCAATTGCACCAGTTCCCCACGGAGCTAGCTAACGGTTTGACGCGTGCGGCGAAGTACTACTACACATGTGCACGGCCGACGGCGCGCGTGCCTTTCAGTACGTGTGGGGTTCGATCGGGCATGCACGATGATGCACGTGTCCGGATTTACTTCTACTCCCTCTGCTCTGGTTTTAAATTATTGTCCACGGTTAACTTTTTAACGTTAATTTTGATTATTTATTTTATTTAAAAAATTATTTAAATATGTAAAATTATTAGTCATGATTAAAATTTCACCAATGATAAATCAAATAATAATAAAATTTTAGACATTTGAATAAATTTTTTAAATAAGATAAATAGTCAAAATTGATGTTAAAAATCAACGGTGTCAATATTTTAAAACTGAAGGGAGTAATAGTAGTTAGCTGTATTCCGTATACCGATAGCGCAACGTATGGTAGTTAATTAAACTTAATTTGACGACTTTTTTTTTATCGATTTCTTGAATTGCATCGCAAAGGTTCCAATTTCTTACGTAGAAAATAAACTTCAAGGTTTGGACTAGCTTACCGTACCAAGCACGGCTCCAGTTAGTACTAATACAGACGGTGGGAGCACCGTTGACTTTTCTAAACCAGATCTAACACCGGTGCTAACTCTACGGTCTTAATATCCGTGCTAATAATTGTACTTAAAAAAATAGCATCAATAAGATAACAGGGAATAATATAAAAGAAAAAACATCTGTAAATTTTTTTGTGTGCATCTATAAAAAGAATATTTTTTAAGAGAGAGAGAGAGAGAGAGAGAGATTTGGGTGTTGTAGTAGTTTCTGCTCATCGTGGTTGAAAATATACCCCTAAAAATAATTAATGTTTGAAAACGTACTGGGCCTCCGTCTCAGTGACTCCTTACATTTGGTAGGGAACCTCCATTTCAACCTGAGCGTCCCACTCCTCTTCTCCGGCAAAAGGCTCGTGTACGTAGCTCTTCCAGTCCGCGACCATGTTCCTCGGGTTGTGCGCCGTGTTCTCCAGCCGCCAGCCGTTCATGGTGCACATTCCCTCGCCGCGGAACTCATGCAGGCGACGCTGCGGAACAGCACCGTGTCGAGGAAGCTGATCCGGGCATCCAGGTAATGACTTATCGATCACGGCTCGATACATAATTCATGGATGAACTAACGATGAAGATGCGTCCTTAGCCGAGCTTTTGCTCTAGATGAGCTCTAAGGGCTACTTTGAAACGCAGAATTTTCATATAAATTGTGCAAAAATTTCACAAGATGTAATTCAATTTTTTAAAAAAATATAGAAATAGAAATTTTTTTCTTTAATCCAAAAGAGACCTAATGTCCGGTTGACGCCACTGAGGTTGGCTGGCTGGATGATCAGTCTACAAGCCTCTTTCTGTTTGAGCTAGAGCTTTTGAGCTTTTAAGAAAAACTAGCTAGTGGTCAGTTGAAAAACTGGCTAATAGAGCAGTGACTGTTCACTTTTGCAATATATACTTAGCTTCTCTGCACACTAAACGTCAGAAAAGCAGCTTTGAATTAGCTTTTTAGCTTTTAGTTCATTTCTTCATAAGTTAGCTTTTCAACATTTTAAAAGCCAAATTTTCAAAACCTCATTTGTTTTATCTTTTCAATTGAAAAAGCCAGGTTAAAAAGTTAAAACAAATAGAGGCTAACTACACCTTTGCGAGCGTCCCCTTGAGAAAAAAGAGCTATAGGAGACAACAGGAAGAGCAATTGTTTCCGTCCAGAAAAACTTAAAGTTTTGATTGTGCTATCTAATTTTGATTATTTTTATAAATTTAATGGATTATAATAATATAAAATATTTCTTATAGAAAATTGAAAAGAACAGGTTTATGCTATTAAAGTTAATGGAACTCTAAAAAAAATATTGATTCAAGTTAGATGGCACAATGGAAGAAATAACATAAATGTAAAGTGCTGGATCATAGAGGTTGTTAAAAACTTGGTAGAAATTAGTATTCAAGTTAATCGATTAAAATTTTCCCTTTAATGCTCTCCTAAAAACATCTTAGGAAAAAAACAAAGGAAAAGAAAAGAAAACGTGGAGTCGGCGCCGTGAACCCCCGTTCCGTTCTCTCGCAGCCATGCTGCTCTCGCGACTCGCGAGCCGTCATCTCCTCACCTCCCTCCCGCTACGAGCACCTGCCGATGCCGCCCAAGTCGAAGGCGGCGGCGGCCGCCGCCGCGGCGCCGGTCGCCTTGGAGGACCTCTTCTCCGCGCTCCACCGCCACATCGAGGCCGGCGATTACTCCCAGGCCGTCAAGGTCGCGGACCAAGGTCGAGCGCTCCTCCTTCCGCCCCCCTCCTCGTCGACCCTAGCCCCCGGTTGAATCTGACCCCATTCACCGATCCTCGGCAGTTCTGAAGGCGGCTCCGGGCGACGAGGATGCGGTGCGGTGCAAGGTGGTGGCGCACATCAAGTCCGACGAGACCGACAAGGCGCTCGCCGCGATCCGCGCGGCTGAGCGACTCCCCATCGACCTCAGCTACTACAAGGTGACACGCCTGTGGATATAGCTGCTCGCTTGCTGTAAACGATCCCTAAATAATTGATCAGTGGGCTGTGTGTTTAGGATATAGGAGTAGTACTCAGATCTGTTTTTGCGTGAGGTGGAACCTGGTGATTAGGCTACTGAATTCACCTGAAGAGCTTCTCTCAATGTACTGTAGTGCTGGTTATTCTGCAAACCGCTAATGCTGGCGCCTTCACATTGGAAATTTTGCTATTTAGGTTAATGCCATGAAATCATGCTCTGTGAAAACTTAATAACCAGTCGGACCTTGTATAAGACTGATGATCTTGTAAGCTAAATAAATGACGAATCATATATTCCCGCAAGTCCAACACAAGAGATAGTATGTGTTTTGGTATTTCTTTAAGTGTTCTAGTATTATCCATTGTAACTGTTGGTCTTGTCAGATTTATCATCGTAAATATGTTCTCTATATCCTCTATGCTGACTAGCTTAAAAATCTTAATAGGTTCAACCCCTTAATTCCACAGCTCCATGAATTTATCTCTACATGGTCTATCATACTTGCATGACCTTAAGTATGGATCCTGTTGGATTTCTGCTTGGATTGCACGAAACAATACAAGACTTGATTCTCTTGAACAATGAACTTTGCTTTTGCTTTACTTGGTATGCACTATTTTTGCCAAATTTGAATTTGCATCATTGTTTATATACGAACTGTGTGCTTGCATTAAGTGTCGTTATTGTTCAGGCCTACTGCTACTACAGACAAAACAAATTGCAAGAAGCTCTAGAGCTTTTGAGGGGTCAAGAAGAAACTTCTGTTGTTCTCCAGCTGCAATCGCAGATCTTTTACCGGCTAGGAAGAATGAATGATTGCATGGATTGCTATGAGAAGCTCCAAAAATTCAAGATTGACTCAATGGATCTGAAGATAAATATGATTGCTTCTCTTGTTGCTGCTGGAAAGGCTTCTGAAGTTCAGGCAACCATGAAAGCACAGAAACTTGACCTTACCACGAGGGCTCTCAGGGATACTCGTAGCTTTGAACTTGCATACAATTCTGCTTGTGCCTTGATAGAGAACAACAAGTATGCAGAAGCTAAAGAGCAGTTGGACTTGGCTAAAAGGTGATTTCACTGTTGAACTGGTAGATAAACTGAATATGTCATTTCAGTTTGCAGAACTGTTATCCAGAACTGTTATCCATTCTCACAACATACTGGTTAACATTATTAGCTTAGCAATTATAATAATAATATAAGGATGAATGTTTAGTTGCTTATCTCCTTTTTCCCTTTGTCCATTATTGAAGTTAAATCTTTTACACCTTTATTGAAATTGACTTATTAAGAAATCACGGAATGTATTGAACGTTCCATTGTAACTCTAGATATTTGTAAGGCCTCAACACAATAGCTTATGCAAGATGTTAGCTGAATTATAGTTGTCTTGTTTGCTGTGCAGAATTGGGAAAGAAGAGCTTATGGTGGAAGATTATGCAGAAGATGAGATTGAGTATGAACTAGCTCCTGTATCTACTCAACTTGCATATGTGCAGCAGGTAACTTAGTCCAGTGAAGTTCTCCAAAATAGACTCCAATAATCAATGTGTTAATTTGTTAATCTATATATTTTTCAGTTACAAGGGGAGACAAAAGAAGCTATGGGAACATATATTGACATGACAAAGGAGAAATCAGCAGATCCCTCATCACGGGCTGTGGCAACAATAAACCTTATCTCATTAAAAGGCACAAAAGATGCTGCTGATAACTTGAGGAAGCTTGACCGGTTTATTGAAAAATCTACTGCTCCAAACCAATTGCAGCTTGTTGAAAGCCTTGATTACAAGTTATCCCCTAGGCAAAAAGAAGCCCTGTATTCTGCCCGTGTTCTTTTGCTCCTCCATGCAAATAAAACTGATCAGGTTTGTTTATGCACATATGATAATCACCCTGCCTCCTTTTCTCCCTTCCTGCCTTATTTGAAAATCTATCTATACATGATTCGTTTTTAGTGCCTATCCCAACTTCTTTGGGGCTAAAAGGCTTTGTTGTTATTATTTCATTTGTCTTTAGTATGGGTTGGTTTCATTGTATCATGTAACTTTTGTTTCTTGTACTAATGACATTGTTAAATACTAAAAAAGTCATTAAGATTATTTAATGAGGTTCAGTCCTAATGGTGACATGACTGGTGAATCACAAGTGGTAGTTATTGACTTTGGTATGAGAAATAATTTATTGATTGCGATCTAGTAGAAAAGTTCTGTTAAATTTATGATGCGTACTCATCATTGTTGCTGAACTCTAGGCTTATGTTTTTTGTATTTAGTGCATACATATCCTTGGTTGTATTTATTTTTTTCTTTTCCCTGTTAAATTCAAGATGCCTCCAACAACTTTTTGTGCTGTACTTAGTTAGATTATAAACTGCCTGAATATATTGTTTTGAATTTTTTATTATGTTATGTGTTATTGATTTGGTCTAAAATTAAATTTACCATGATAAATATTTACAATGGTTTTCATGGTAGAATGAACCATCATCAATTTCTGCCCTTTCATACGAAAATAAAGATCCATATGATCATTCTTTCATTGGAAAGTAGTTTGTTCCCTATCCGTCAGGCTTGGCCTTTTCAGTGGTGGTAGCCATATTAGTGATTCTGATTTCTTTGTTCCTAGTGATGTTCTATTGTTTTGGAAGGACAGGTCTGGTGCAGTGGTTAAGTCACCCGATGTTCTATTGTTGTTTTTATTACTATTATTTTTGTTTTTCTAAGATAGGTTGGCAGGAACTGATGGTGTCTTGTATATTTTCAGGCGCATGAGTTGGTCAGTGGGCTGCTTGGTATGTTTCGTGGTAATGTATTCCCTGTTTTGCTTCAAGCTGCAGTTCTTATCAGAGAGAAGAAAGTCCAGAAGGCTGAAGTTCTTAGCCAGTATGCTGAGAAGCATCCTGGGAATTCTAGAGGGGTCCTCCTTGCTCTTGCTCAGATTGCAGCTAATGCCAATCATCTTCAGCTCGCAGCTGACTCACTGGCCAAGATACCTGACATTCAGCACATGCCTGCTACGGTTGCTACAATAGTAGCACTAAAAGAGCGCCTAGGTGATTCCTCTGCTGCAGCCTCCATACTTGATTCTGCCATCCAGTGGTGGAAAAATTCCATGACTGAGGATAATAATAAGTTAGATATGTTTATGCGGGAAGCTGCTACGTTTAAGCTCAGCCATGGACGTGATGAAGAGGCCTGTCTATTGTACGAGGAGCTAGTAAAGAGCCATGGAAGCATCGAAGCTTTGGCTGGTCTGATAGCAACTTCAGCACGTACTAACCTGGAGAAGGCTGAACAATATGAAAAAAGGCTGAAGCCATTGCCAGGTCTTAAAGGCATTAATGTTGAGAGCTTGGAGAAGACCTCTGGTGCAAGACACGTTGATGGAACCCAAAACATGAATGTAGATGCTCCTGTAGAAATTAAGAAGCAAAAGGCAAAGAAGAGGAAGAGGAAGCCTAGGTACCCAAAAGGCTTCGATCCAGCGAACCCTGGGCCACCACCGGACCCTGAAAGGTGGCTGCCCAGGCGAGAGCGGTCAAGTTACCGTCCAAAGAGGAAAGACAAGAGGGCTCAGGTCAGAGGTGCTCAAGGAGCTGTGAGTAGAGAGAAGCATGATGCAGGTACGTCGTCTGCCACTACTAACTCGTCGAAGGCCCCAGCTGCAAGTTCTGACCCGCCGAAGACCTCCAAGTCATCTAGGAAGAAGAAGTCGAGGTCTTAGATTTTTTTTTTCCTTTTAGTTACAACAAACTGACCTTGCAAAAGAATATGATGTGCATTTACCTTCTTGACTTCACAATTTTGGGTTGGATTGATTTCACTTGAAAATTTACTTGGATTGTAATTTTCTTTGCTTTTACAATTTACTCATGTTTGAAGCGGCTGATACACTAGTGAAATTTTTGTTGAGATGTGTCTCGCGATGGCGTGTAGAATTATCTTATTTTACATGTTTGATCTTTCTTGCACGCGTGGCCGTGGATATGTTGTACTACCAGGTCCTCAGCGTTTTAACAAAAAAAAACTAGGAATACTCATGCAACCAACGGAATCAAACATAAGAAATGTTCTATCGCATCAATACGCAGCACCTCGAGCACATTTTAAGGCTGACTATATCCTACTCTAGTTAATCTGAACTTTCCTTAAACAGAGCCTGCATACTACGGAGTAAATTTCTTCACTTCCTCATCCCTGCCGCAGCTGCCCACCGATCGAAGCCGAGTCCTCCGTCATGGCCGTACGTTCTTGCACCGCTGGAGCTTCCACCTGCGGCCTGATGTCAGTGCCTTCTTGCACATCCGGAGCTCCTTCGCCGGGCCTGATGTAACTGCCCTCTGGCACTGCTGGAGCTTCGACCGGTACCCAAATGTCAACGCCAAAGAGACGCAGTGTCCTGCCCGCTGGCGGCGAAGTTCCTTCTTGCACCTCCGGAGCTTCTTCCCTGGGCCCGATGTGATCAGTGCCCTCTTGCACTGCTGGAGCTTCGACCGGTACGCAAATGTCAACGCCAGAAAGACGCGGTCTGCTGCCCGTTGGCGGCGAAGCAGCGGCGGGCGAGGCAAGTGATGTTGAAGGACCCCCTGGCTGCGGCGGCTGCTCTACGCATTGCTTCTTGCTCTTCCTGACCACCACGATCGGCACGCCCTCGTAGTGCTTCCTCATGTGGTCGCCGAGTGCCGGTCCGCTGGAGAACACTTGGTCGCACTTCCTGCACTTATGCTCCCGCGCGCTCTGGCGTTCCGCCGCGGGGTTTGCGTTGCTGTCCAGGCTGAACCCCGCGGCCGCGGGCGCAGCCTCGAATTTCTTGCGCTGTATCAGGTGACCGGTTTTGTGGCCACCAAGCTCCTGATGCTTCCGATACGACCTTCCACAGATCTCGGAGCGGTACTTCCGCCGTGGCGCGGCAGAACCTGCTTGCTCCGGCGGTCCTGGGGGCGCTAGCTGGAGCTCGACGTTGAGTTGTTGATCGGGCTGCGTCGCCGCAGGCTGTTGGTGGACGAAGGCATCGTCGGAAGGCCCAGCCGCTGCGGGCTTATTCTCACTGCTTGTGGACTGCGGGCTCCTGCTGCTCTCCCCGACATAAAAATTGGGTCTTACATATGCAATATTGAATGAGGAAAGGAGATTGGGTCTTGCAAACGCGAGGGGCTTCGGCTGCAACGGATGATTGAGCCCTGAGACCACAGCGGCCTTGGACTGATTCTGTTCATCACTCCTAGGGACGACGATGGCCTTGCCTTTGGTCCCAGCGCGGCCTCGCCTGCCGGTGGCGCCCCAGCCAGAGAAAGAGAATGAAGCGTGGCCGCTGCTGCCGTAGTCGCTGATGGTGCACCCCCGACGACGGCAGCATGGCGGCCCGCCCCGTCGCAGTCGTCTCCTCATCCGCCGGGAGAACTGCGGCGGACGGATCTCCGCCTCGGGAGCACGGGATTGGAGCGAGTGGCACTTGTCGTCGGACGACTCGGACGTCGTGTGGTAGCTGGGGACGTGCTCGCCCTCCTCGAGGTCTTCAGTGTCGCCGTCGGCGCGGCGGCGGCGACGGTTAGAAGAGGACGCCATGGGTGGGGCGAGCGAGACAAGGCGGTGGGATTAGGCTTTATGGTGGCTGGGTGCGCTGCTCGCTCGCGTTGTAGCTTGTAGGGCTGTGAGAATTGCGAAAAGCGAAGCATATATAGCGCGGCTGAGGCGGTCCGGGAGGGAGTTGAGCCGGATACGCGCACCAAGGAAGCGAGCGGGGGAATCTTTGGGAGTCTGTTAAGATACTGCATGATCAACCGAGTTCAGAAGATCAGAGGAAATCTTGCTATCTGTAACCGCATGCGGTCTCAGCGCTGTGGCAAACTGGCAAACAAAGACAACTGAAATTCGTAGCTAGCACTGCAAGAGACAATCCTAACAGCACATATTTTGGCAAAACAGAATTGCCCTCATCAGACTAATTAAGTATTTGCTTCTTTTCACTACAGATTTGTGAGAATCCATTTGGTTGTGATAATATATAGAAAAGCGAGATTGTAAAAATTTGAAATACAAAAACTTTTCGTTCATGCAACCCGTGGGCTCGCCGGTCATGCATGCAACCAGTGGGCTCGGATCGATCGGTCCGTCCATGCGAGGTTCTGAGTTGCGTAGTCCCTGCTATTTGCATACAGGGTTCCTCATCTAGCCCAAAACATGCGTCTGGCCCAATGGACTCGTTCCCCCCTCTCATCTCAACCTTTCGTTGGTGGAACCATACCTGGCCCAGAACAGATAGCAGGCCTGAAAGCCCACACGGGACATCCCACCACGTCTGGGTCTGGCCCAGAACACAAAGCAGGCTTGAAAGCCCAGTCACGGCAAACGCTGCTACTACTGAAAAAGCCCCTGCACATCGTCTTGTTCGTAGAGCAGCCACGCACAGGACGACGGCCGGGCTTGCTGTTGCTTTTCTTCTTGCTCATTCATGGACGGAGGTCGGAGGAGGGGTCAACCAACCTCCCTGCCTGCGCCGAGGCTCGGTGCATTTACTCTGAGTTGCTCTGCCGCAAGCATGCGCACGCGCAAGAATAGGATGACACACGACGCATTCATTCTGATTCATTCTTCCCGTTCGTTCATTCATTCCCGCGTGCTCAAATTCTCAGGACTTGTCACTTCCAGTCCATGATCAGTCGATCAAACGCCCGTCCTTCTGCTCTCTCTCTCTCTCACACACACCCGCATTCACATCAGGAAGCATTTACGCGCACAGCGTCGATGACCGGCCATTGATCTCATTCTCCCTCCTCTTGCAGCCCTTCGTCCGGTCGACGAGTGAGAGCGAGAACAGAGAACTCTTCAATGCGAGCAGTGAACGAACGAAGCGAGAGAGGGTGAATGAACGAAAGCCAAAGTGACCCTGGGTACCAAACGTTTTTTCAGCAACAAGGGCGTGTCGGATGTGCTACAGTCGTTTTGTCGTACGAGGTTCCGCCCAGCGCGCGCACTGGTGTTCCGCGGCGTCGCACGCATGTGTGAGTTCGCTCCGTTCACGTGACTGGTCTGAGTGGGCCTGAGCCTCACATGCGCGTGTGAGCTCTATGCTAGGCTGTGTGTATAAAGTTTATGTCAGCGTTGATTTAGACAAAAAAGAATAATCTCCAACTTATCCTTTAAATCTCACGTCCGTTTTTCATCTCTATCCTGTGCTTTTCCTGCCTCTGCTATCTTCTTCTTCCTTGATTCCGTCTACTTCTCGCCACCGATCGTTAGAGTAAGTTAATAAGTGGTATTAGATTCACGGAATCTTGGCCGCGCTGGACAACCACCACCACTGCACTCTATTAGAAGTATAGGCACTTCTTGTATATGTGTATGTCGCATATTGCTGTACACGGCCAGGAGTTCTAGAATTGGCTAAAGTCTTCTCTCATGTTTAGTTAATCTCTCATGCTTTAGGTAATCTTCTATATCTTAGGAAGGTGGTCTGTATTCTAGGAAAGACTCCTGACCGGTGCATCATTCTGTAATCTCCAGAACATTCCAAGCCTCCTATAAATCACAGAACCGTCGCCGGCCATTGTGAGGAAGCCTGCGACGTTCTCACCATTGCTACCTGCCCTCTGATCATTTACACACTCGTCATCAGAAGGATCTCGGTGCTATGAAGCCGAACACCAAGCTTATGCTCGAGGATAGGTTGAAGCAGCTTTGGGAGGAGATCACGTGCGGTTTTGCTACCCATGAGCAGAAGTTCGACAAGTGCCTTTCCGAGCTGGCCGCATCCGAGCAAGCCCACGATGATGGTCTAGTCGCCCTCGAATCCGCTGCAGCAACATTCGATCAGAGCTTCACCAAGTGGAAGCCCGAGATGGAGTCGGCGTTGTCCGTCGCCCAGCTCGAACTCTCTAAACTTCATACCGCTGGTGATCGTGATGTCCGTGCACCGTCGAACCCAAAGGGGGGTATCCTCGGCGTTGATCCAGCGAACTCCCGTACTATCGCTGGTGCATCTGCCAACAGCCCCGATGGGCACCGCGTCGCAACACATAAGATCATGAGTTTGGGACGGTGTTTACTCATTCTCATATCCCAGCCACCTCCTGTATTCTCTTTTGATTCTCGTGGTTTTGCTTATTGTACTCCTGTACCTGATCGTTCTTCGCAATCACAGTTTCGTTCCATGTTTGGCAATCTGCCTAAGATGCGTTTTCCACGTTTCGATGGAGATAATCCTCGTCTCTGGAAATCGCGTTGTGAAAATTTCTTCGAGATGTATGATGTTGATCCGGGGATTTGGGTGAAGGTCGCCACTATGCATTTTGAGGGCACGGCCGCTCGTTGGCTTCAATCAGCAGAGCGTTGTGTCCGTGATGCGTCCTAGGCTGCTCTCTGTTCGCTGATTCAGGATCGTTTTGGCCGCGATCAGCATGAAACTCTGATCCGGCGGCTGTTTCACATTAAACAGACTGGCCCGGTGAAGGAATATGTCGCCCACTTTACAGAGCTTGTTGATCAGCTAGTTGCTTATGACCAACCTAATGATTCACTCTACTTTACTACCCGTTTTATCGACGGTCTTCATGATGATATTAAGTTTGTTGTTCTTGTTCAACGTCCCATCGACCTGGATACTGCCTGCACTCTTGTGTTGTTGCAAGAGGAAGCTGATTCTTCTCGTCGGCGTGACTAGTTGCGCTACACCTCGGCGACAACTTCACGGTCACTCCTCTACCGTCGTCTGGGCCTGACAAGCAACCTGTTGTTCATCATGACGCTGATAAGTGTGACCTGGAGCCTACTCGTTCTACTGATGACTCGAAGATGGCTTGTCTTCATGCTTACCGCCGTGCTCGCGGTCTTTGCCAGTATTGTGCACAGAAGTGTACGCGCAGTCAGAAATGTGCACCCACTATTCAGCTACACGCTGTGCAAGAACTGTGGAACATGTTTCAGTAGGATTCTGATTTGTTTGATTCAGAGACTGCAACTGAACAACTTAATATCATCTTGTCTCATGCAGCGTTTTCAGTTGTTTCAGACCCAAAGGCGCTAAGTTTGAAGGTTCTATTCAGAATCATCCTGTGGTTATACTTGTTGATTCGGGAAGTTCACATTCCTTTCTTAATGCTAAGTTAGCTCCACTGTTATCAGGCATTTCTTCTTTGCCTAAACCTATTCGAGTGCAGGTGGCTAGTGGAGAAATTTTGCAGTGCTCTTCTGAGTTGCATCAAGCTCACTGGATGATACAGAGTTGTCAGTTTGTGTCCTCCTTGAAGATTCTTCCACTACCTTCTTATGATATGATAGTGGGTATGGACTGGTTAGAATCACATAGCCCTATGGAGATTGATTGGTTGAATAAGTGGCTTGCATTCTCTTATCACGGGTCATCAGTTTTATTGCATGGAATACAACCTTCTGTTCCTGCTCGTACTATGGTTGAAGTGTTTGCTGTAATAGAGGTGCCATCACCAGTTGCTGCTTTAGATACAAAGTCTCTTTCCGCTGCTATTGTTCAGTTGCTCCATCAGTATGCACATTTGTTTGCTGAACCTACAGGGCTTCCTCCCAGTCGAGCTTATGATCATACTATTCCTCTAGTTGCAGGGGCAAGGCTGGTTAACATTAGGCCATACAGGTTCTCTCCTGTCATGAAGAATGAAGTTGAAAAACAAGTTGTTGAGATGCTTAAATCTGGTATTATCCAGCATAGTCAGAGTGTTTCTCTTCTCCGGTCTTGCTTGTTAAAAAGAAAGATGAATCTTGGCGATTTTGTGTTGATTATCGGCATCTGAATGCTCTGACTGAAAAATTCAAGTATCCTGTGCCTGTTATTGATGAGTTGCAGGGGTGCTTCCTAGTTTTCCAGCTTGGACCTTCAAGCTGGGTTCCATCAAATTCTTCTTAAAAAAGGTGAAGAGTATAAGACTGCATTTCAAACACACTTGGGACAGTATGTATTCAGAGTAATGGCATTTGGGCTTACTGGTGCCCTAGCACATTTCAGAGAGCTATGAATCACACTTTGGTTCCTCTTATTAGGCAGTGTGTGTTGGTCTTCTTTGACGATATTTTGGTTTACAATAGCTCTTTTGCAGAACACTGTGTCCATCTCCAGCAAGTGTTCGAGCTGTTGGTTGCTGCTCAATGGAAAATTAAGTTGTCCAAATGTTCCTTTGCTACTAATCAAATTACTTATCTTGGTCATGTCATTAGTGAAGCAGGAGTTGCTACTGATCTTGAGAAAGTTTCTGCTATTGCCACTTGGCCTACTCCCACTACTGTTAAAGAACTTAGAAGCTTTCTAGGCTTGGCTGGTTATTACAGAAAGTTTGTGAAACATTTTGGGATTATTAGTCAGCCCCTAACAGCTTTACTGAAGAAGCATACTTTGTTCATTTAGACAGCTGGTCACACTTTGGCATTTCAGTCGTTGAAACAAGCATTGATGGCAGCACAGGTTTTATCGCTGCCTCACTTTTCTCAAACTTACTGTATTGAAGCTGATGCTAGTGATGCAGGTGTGGGAGCAGTTTTAATGCAGCAAGGTCACCCTCTAGCATTTTTGAGCAAAGCCTTGGGACCTAAATCTCGTGGACTTTCTACTTATGCGAAGGAATATATGGCAATTTTACTTGCAGTGCAGCAGTGGCGCCCCTATCCGCAGCAAGAAAATTTTATCATTTATACGGATCATAAGAGTTTGTCTCAGCTCAATGAGCAAAGGCTGCATACAACATGGCAACATAAAGTTTTCTCCAAGTTGCTCGGTCTGCAACATCGAGTAGTTTACAAGAAAGGAGTTGAGAATCGTGCTGCTGATGCATTGTCACGATGTGCTCATGATTCTGCTTCTCTTTTCTCCATATCAGCCCCTATACCATGTTGGCTTGATGATATTAAGGAGAACTATGTGAATGATGGAACTGCTAAGAACTTCTGTCCCAACTTGTGGTGTCTCCTAATTCACTGCCACACTTTACTCTGAAAGGAGTTATTTGTTATAAGAACAGAATTTGGGTTGGCCCTGACTCTGAGTTGCAAACTCATATCATTGCTGCTATTCATGAGTCTGCAATTGGTGGTCACTCAGGTGCACCAGTTACACTTCGGAAACTGAAACAATTGTTTGCATGGAAGGGAATGAACACTGCAGTTCATACATTTGTTACTCATTGTCAGACTTGTTTGCAAGCCAAACCAGATCGTGCTGCTTATCCAGGAATGCTTCAGCCTTTGTCTGTTCCTTCTTCAGCTTGGCACACTATTTCCATGGACTTTATCAAAGGTCTCCCTAAATCTAGTTCAGTTTTCTGCATCCTGGTAGTAGTTGATCTGTTTTCTAAGTACGCTCATTTTATCGCTCTGTCACATCCCTATACAGCTGCATCAATGGCCTCTCTTTTTATGGAGCATGTGTACAAGTTACATTGTATGCCAGCCTCTATTGTGTCTCACCGTGATCGAGTTTTTAGAAGCAGATTTTGGCAGCAGTTGTTTACTCTAAGTGGCACAACATTGAAAATGAGTTTCTCATACCACCCTCAAACCGACGGCCAGACAGAAGGAGTCATTCAGTGTTTGGAAACTTTTTTTCGTTGTTTTGTTCATGCCTGTTCTTAAAAGTAGCGTTCTTGGCTTGCAGTCGCTGAATTTTGGTATAACACAAGCTTCCATTCTGCTCTGGGACGTGCTCCCTTTGAAATTCTTTATGGGCATCAACCACGATTGCTGGGGATCACTGCTCCTGTGCCGAAATCTGGTAGCCTGTCTGATTGGTTGTTTGAGCGTCATTCTATGACTGAACTTGTCCACCAACATCTGTTGCGTGCTAAGTCTCGCATGAAAGCTCAATCTGACAAAGGATGATCTGAGCGTCAGTTTATAGTTGGTGATTGGGTATATGTCAAACTGCAGCCATATATTCAGTCTTCTGTTGCTCATCGCAGCAATCAGAAACAAAGCTTCAAATATTTCGGTCCTTATCAGGTGCTGTCTCGAGTGGGAAATGTTGTTTATGGTGTTCAGTTACCTAAGGGCAGTTCAGTTCATCCGGTGATACATGTTTCCCAGCTCAAGCTTGCTAATGGTTTCAAAGGGCCTTCGTCTTTGTGGTTGCCCCAAGAGCCAGAGGAGTTCCAAATTCCTTTGAAGATCTTACAGTCTCGTACTATCTCTGTGGGCGGCCGGCAAGTTAATCAAGTTATGATTTAGTGGTCGGGTCTCGGTGTTGATCTTGCTACCTGAGAAGATCTTGATGCTCTCCGCCATCGATTTCCGTACGCGCCAGCTTGGGGGCAAGCTGGCTTTCAAAGAGGGAGGAATGTCAGCAACAACGGCGTGTCGGATGTGCTACAGTCATCAAGAGCTTAGTTGTCGAACGAGCTACAGTGTGAGGTTGGCGCGTGTGTGCGAGTTCGCTCCGTTCGTGTGAGTGGTCTCGAGTGGGCCTGAGTCTCGCCTGCGCGTGAGCTCTGTGGCAAACTGTGTGTATAAAGTTTGTGTCAACGATGATTTAGACATGAAAAGAATAATCTCCAACTTATCTTCTTTTTCCTCTATTGGGTCTGCTTCTCACTACCGATTAGAGGGAGTTAACACGTTTGGGGGAAACACCATGCATGAACGGAGCCTTTTCGTTCGAGCTTAGTAGCAAGGCAAGGGGAGTCCGGCCCGGCCGGGAGGGTGCAAGACAGCAGCAGGGAGGAGAGCGTCCATCCACATGCCGCTCATTCACTCCGATGCCCACCTCGAAAGAGAACCGAGGAAGACGACGACGCAGAGGTGCAGGGTACAGAGGGTAGTACTCCTCCAGTCCAGTTGGCAGAACCACCGGGGGAGCAATAACTTCGTCTCCGGCCACTCGTCCTTCCCACACCCTGCCTTACCGCCGTTTTGTCCCCCTGTTACCCTGTGTCCCGTACACACGCGGGCGCCCACCGGCAGGCCGCCCTCGTTCCTCTGCTCCGTGCCCATGCGTGCACACTCTCACAGATCAGGCTTCCCATTCTCATCCTCCCTCCCTCTGGCTGTCAAACATTCAAAACGCACCCGTCGTCTTCGTCCTCGCAACGTCATGCTTGGAACGATTCATTGGTTCCAGTCATTCACACTGCGCGCCTTCCTCCAAAAGTGTCCACTTGTCATTGCCACTCGATGCGTTTCCGTCCTAGAAGAAACCGAAAGGATTTAGGTGGCGATCGCGAGGTGAGGTGAGCCTGAGTTGCAGCAGGAGTAGCGAGCTGGAATGGTTAACCATCGTGATCGATGACAAGTATACACTCCTATACATGCGAGGGGGATACTCATACGTGGTACACGCCGCATACACGGAGGGTAGAGCCAGTGTCGACGTGTGTCGTGCACACCCGCGATGCCCTCTTTAATTTCCGCCGTCGCCAGCGCACGCTCTTTCTCCCCGCGCTCCCCGGTTGCCGGCGTCGCTTTCCACGGCGCCGCCGCCCGACACAGGAGGTCTGCCGGGGGAAGGGAACGCCATCGCGGACTCGTGGTTCCTTTCCTAAACGCGCGCTTCGTTGCCGGTCGCAACGAAACGACAGTGCCGGTGTGACTCTACTGCGCCACTACTCCACGGTTGAATTCATCCGTCCAGCATGAGTGAGCACCAGAGACGGTACTGGTAACTGAAATTCCGTCATCGCCGGCACGGAAGCCGGTGGTGGTACCACACGGCGTCGATGAACCCTCACCTCACCTCACCTCGATTAAACCTCATGCGGAGTAAATGGCCGAGCTAGAATTGGCAGCCGGCCACCAGCCGCGGTCCAGCCCCCTGCCTCCACGGCTCCACCGGACCACCGCCTGTTGATTTGACAGTTCCCTTGTCCTCCTCCTCCTCTCGCCGCTGGCACAGCAGCCGGCGCCGGACTGAAATTTACTCCAGGCGATCGACAACTTCATTCATCTGATCATGATCCGCAGGGTTAATAAATCAATGAAGAGCTGCTACTACTACCAAGGCGAATGGAATGAACCAGCTCTAGTACTAATGATCAATCGAAGTTGCAATGATGAGGGGAGGGCTGTCGATGCGTGAATCGTGGCCATCACGGTATTGAATGGCGAGGGGCCGCCCACCGGACAGGGCAGGGACAGGGACAGGGACACCCCGATCAATCATGCATCGCCGTCCTGCTACATGCGATCGATTTATAGTGCGAACTCGAATGTGCTTGCTTAGTACTGGTTGGCTCCACCACCAGGACGGTAGACACAAATCTGAGTCGATCGTATGAACATGACACGGGCCAGCTGCTGGGAGAGTTGGGTTTATCCCTTCACGTGCCGTTTGACAAATGGGAATTAGAAGCTGTGTTTGGATTTGCAAATTGAAAGAAAGGATCTAGATCTAATCACACCAAATCTCCATCATCTATTTCTCAATACCAAACCTATCTAATATTTTCTACTTGTCAAACGCCACCTCAATAAAAAGCCTGGACTCGATCGGAAGAGGTTGATGACCGGGATCAAATGTTTATGGTTGCAGGGAACAAAACATTTTAGAGTCAGCTGGATATAAATTAGTTAGAAGTTTGGAACAAAAGTAAAACAACTTAGGAGCTGTTTAGAATGTAGAAAAGTTTCTTAATTTCTAGGATTTTTCCTTGTAAAATTGAATAACTTCTATAAAATTCATGCATAATTTTTTATAAAATTTGGTTTCTTTAAAATATTTTAGCTCACCACGTGCAACCATTCAAAGGGACGTGGCATGGTATTACAGTAATTTTTTTTCCTAAACCACACCCCTCACCGTCTTTCCATGTGCATCCCCTCTCCTTTCTCTCTCCTACAACAAACAAGAGCAAACAACCCAAATTTAAACAAACGAGAGCAACAGCCGAGGAGAGAGAGAACCGCCGCTTTAAAATGAGCCGCAGCCGCTGCCCCCAGGCGGAGTGCGAGGCGAGGACTGCGGGGACGAAGGCGACGAGGAGAGAGCGGAGTAGGATCGGCAGAGACTGCGGAGGAGATCATCCACAAAGGGTACGTGCGTGCGCAGCCACTCACCGCCGCCGGCGGATCCGATAACATCTTCCGTTCTTTTAGGGATCCCACCCTCCCCTTCCGTCTCTTCTTCCTCTTCTACGCGGAGTCACACTCTTTTTCTTTCTTGGTAGTACAGTAGTAGCAATTAACTAAGATCCGTCGGGCCACTGTTATTTCATCAGTGAGCTATTTAAATATTTCATCAGCGGCATCAAGTCTTGTCACTCATATCTCTAAGATACAGTATCATGCAACGCCTCAAGCTCCGTTGCTCCTGGCAAACGATTTTGGTTCCATCAAACAAACCACCTGATTTTGTTCTTCCATTTCCTGTTTCTTCTTATGTCTTTGACTTGCTATTTAATCCGGTTTCGGAGATAGGATCGGTGTGAATTTTTGTCCATGTATGTAGTATACTTGCCATCTCTGTTTTGGATCGAGGAATACAATTGCATGAACAATTTTGTATATTTGCCAATGTATTTGAGGCAGTGTTCTTCATTTTTGGAAAGGAAACGAAGCCACCAACCAAGGTTCTTTTATTCTTCCCCTTCTGATTTCTCGCAGCTTCGACAACTTTCCAACTAGTAGAAATTAAACCCATATGCAAGACAGAATTCTGCTAGTACTAATGAACGCTACAAGATGAGTCTTACATGTACAGTTCTTCGTGACCCTTCTCTCTCCAGGCCGGCTCCAGTCGGATGGCTTCGTCGTCGGCGTCGTCCATGCCGGCGCAATCGGGCTCGGTGATCACCATGGCGTCGTCGTCTTCGTCGGCCGCCGCGGCGGCGGTGTGCGGCACGGGCTCGCCGTGCGCGGCGTGCAAGTTCCTGCGTCGCAAGTGCCAGCCGGACTGCGTGTTCGCGCCCTACTTCCCGCCGGACAACCCGCAGAAGTTCGTGCACGTCCACCGCGTCTTCGGCGCCAGCAACGTGACCAAGCTGCTGAACGAGCTCCACCCCTTCCAGCGCGAGGACGCCGTCAACTCGCTCGCGTACGAGGCCGACATGCGCCTCCGCGACCCCGTGTACGGGTGCGTCGGCGTCATCTCCATCCTCCAGCACAACCTTCGCCAGCTCCAGCAGGACCTGGCCCGAGCCAAGTACGAGATCTCGAAGTACCAGGTGTGTGATCGACCTTACCTTGCTCACTGATCACTTAACGTTACTCGATCGTGTCCCTTTGATTACACCGAGTAACTGTTACTGTTGTTTCCTGCGGGTTCAGCAGGCCGCGGCGGCGGCGGCAAACGCGTCCACGGGACCGAACGGGCAACAAGCGATGGCCGAGTTCATCGGAAACGGCGGGATGCCGAACGGAGGTCACAACTTCATCAACATCGGTCACTCGTCCACGCTCGGCTCCATCGGGGTCTTCGGCCAAGACCACTTCTCGAACACGCAGATGCTGTCCCGGAGCTACGACGGCGGCGAGCCCATCGCGAGGCTTGGGATGAACGGCGCGTACGAGTTCGGGTATTCGGCCACGATGGGCGGAGCCGGCGGGCCAGTTTCCGGCCTCGGGTCGCTCGGCGTCGGCTCGTTCTTGAAGTCTGGCACGGCCGGCGGCGACGAGAAGACCAGCGCCGGGCTGTAGGCGAACTGTGTGTGATCCTTCAATGTGTCAGGTTTGTGGCTCACTCTGGATGCCATGCACACCCGTATTCCTGTTTCATTTCGCCTCGCCTTCCAAATTATTCACAAAAGTTTGTTAGGAGTATTGTGCACGGTTACGAGTTCTACTACTCCTTGACATGACAGAACTGGCTGGATGTACTCGTGCTGGGGACTACGCGTGCATGGAAACTGTTTGTCTCGTGGCACGTTAATAGTTGTACTAACATGAAGAATAAGCTCTTGTAACATGCGTTCATCGCGTCCGGCAGTGGGCATCCTGGTTCTGGAGAATGCTGTCTGCTCTGATTTTCTCACTGTCGAATTACACAGTGGCCTAACATGCAGATGTATGCACGCACGTACACAACTTTCGTGGACCTGAACTATTTAACCAATGACAAATGAAAACCTGTTCACGTGCCGTAGTATGTTAGTATTTCACACTTTCACAGTTAATTAGCACATCTCTAGCTAGGAATGTGTATATTGATATTTCATGTCGCAAGAAATGCACAAGTCTGCATGTACCATCCATCTGAATTGAATCGAGAAGTTAAGAACTACTCATAGGGCGGGACCAACCAGCTATGCATGCATGCTTGATCAGTTTTGCCGCTTCCACAATTGAGAATTGTTTTGGTCTTTAGCAGTCCTGAACACATTGAAGCCAGATATTTTTCATATTCTCTCTTTTTATTCCAATTTGCATCTGACAAATCTTTTGCACCAATCTTTCAGGTTACCGACTTCAAGGGGAAAAAAAAAGATCCACGAAGCGCTGAAGACCCTCCTAAATTCATGGCCACCGTTAGGAGGGTTAATTTTCTGTCGAATTTACATGAAGGAGTGCATGTTTGTGTTGCTATTCCCTTGATATTTAATGCTTCCATCTTCCCTCCACAAGATCGAACATTTCATGTGCCGATGTTGCTGCTGTACTGTATGATATGTGTTCCCTTAATCAGCGTAAAGATCAGATCAGATCAGATCAGATCAGATGTAGCTTGCATTAGATGATGTATTGCTAGCGTGTGGCTATCCTGCAGTTGACCTTGCAAAAAAAGGGAGAAGCTTCTGGTTCTGGCCTAGTTAATCTGTTCTATCCGCAGCTTTTCTTCGACCTGTGAGCGGCGCGGCTGATTGAACTTGGCATGCTAGTAATCCATAGGTAGACTCTGCCAAGGCACGTCTTTATCCTTTTGCCAGACAGAAGGTACTCCCATGGAGATCCTCCGTGTGGCACAAGACTCGTCAGGCAGAGTAGATCGATCAAGCCATCGGTGTAGGGACCTACACCTACTCCTACACATGTTTATGCGCATCTTTCTTTTTCGTGATCGAAAAAAACAAGGAAAAGAGTACATTTATGCGCATCTCTTTCGATCGATCTCGCTGTGGTTTTGCATCGCTTGCAGGCAGGATCGGAGATGCAAAAGCCAAAATGGCAGGGATCAAAGCCTGCTCCGTTCTGACCTTTCTCTCTCCCTGGATCTCCGTTTGCTAGGAGTAGTAGTCCGTCTGATCCTCCCGTCGCAGCGGTAGAGGGCACGCATGGCATGAATGCAAGCCAGGTATACAGCAACCCCCGGATACAGTTCTGCTGCTGGTGCTGCTGCTGTTAGGTTAAATGAGCCTAGAGAGCCACCAAAACGTCACATCTTGCCTGATGAGCTACTACTGGTCAGTCCAGATTGCGATCTTTTCTCCGTGTTGAAACCAAAAAGGATCGCAAGCTCTCACCTTTAGCTGGTCACAGAGTACTTTAGCTTTCGATTTCATGCACAAATAAATGCGCGAATATTTACCCGTTCTGTTTCAGTTTTCTTGCTCGGTCGATGCCTTGGCAAGAAGAGCTTGCTGCATGCATTATACTGTAGTAGTAGTAACTGCGACAGTGCCGCTCCGCTCGGCCGCGCTTTGGCTTGTGGAGTAGTATGAACAAAAAACTGATGCTGTGGTTAAACAGTGGCGCTCTGATGCCTGTACACGCTGCGTTCCATTCGTCCCCTTCGGCTTTGCGGTTGACCAAGGCCAGTCAGCTGCACTGGAATTCTGAATCTCTCAAAATTTGGGGGGTTGATACAGAGGGCAGAAGGCATTTTCCAGGTAGGGACACTGTGGCGGGACTACACAACGAATCAATGGGACACAGATGGGGGAGAGAGAGAGAGAGAGAGCTGCGCCGTGCCATCAATGAGAACAATGCAGGGTTGCAGACCGCCCAAAATTGTCGTCCTGCGAGGGATATTCAATGCACATCCCTGCATTCATATCAGCTGCAGCACGTACACATACGGCCGGGCATGCTTAGCACAGTTGCACTGCACAGCGGCATTGTCTACTGTCATGCACAGCCTAGTCTCGTGCCCGTACGCAGACAGGAGCACAGTGTTACTACTCCCTGGAGTAACACAAACCAGGCTAGCTACAAAGGAGAGGCACGCTTGCACGGGAACGAACGATGCAGGAGATGTGGCGAGGTGGGGGCGTGCGCTGCTTACACACGCAGAAGCATGCAATATGGAAATGGAATGGAATGGACGGGGAAGAACAACACGAGGCCGGGACGAATGAGGGGAGATGATAGCGCGGCCGGGGAAGATCGCCGAAAGGGCCAGCAATGATGACGATCAACGGCCGGCCGGCGCAGCACAGTGCGTGCGCGGCAGGCAGAGGTGCAGCGACAGACAGCGGGACGATCGATCGGTCGACGAGACTTTGGGGGCGGAGGACGCAATCCTGTGCCGGGAACGCGCGTTAAATGCGAACGCTTCGCCTGCGCCCCTGCTGCGGCGCGCGGCGTCGGCCACGAGGCCTGGGCTGCTCGCCTGCCGCCTGCGCCACAGCGCCAGCGCGCGCTCTCACACGTCTCCTCCGCCGCGAGCCGCTGATGGGCCGCGCGGCGCGCCGAGTTAATGCGCGCCAACAGCCGCCACGAACATCCCTTTTGCTGTCTTCGCTGCGTCAAGTCGTCGGTTCTGGCGCCGTCGCGTCGACGCGCTGGAGAACCGGGCGTGCGTATCGCCGCCAGCGCCGCGTTCCTTGCTGCCGGTTAGTGGCGTGCGTTGTCTTGATCGCCTCCTACCGCAACGCG